>JAESVK010000645.1:212600-261582 GCA_017140935.1 Hamamelis virginiana | reverse complement strand
ATAAACAAAGAATTATCCATACCCAATTATCTTTTTTGGACAATTCATTTTATCATGCGTCGCTCCAACTTGACCACAATAATTACATCGGCGACATTTTGGCTTACACATCTCTTTCCCTCTTTTAAGGCGTTTCCCACATCCCTTGAAACTGACTCGACTTGGCTCACTATAAGTGGATTGGTGAGGTAGATTACTTCTTGTAGAATCCACAATACCACTGCTACCATTTGATGGCTTTAGCGTGGCACGATAATTTATCAAATTCTCTTTAAATCTTTCAAACTCATCTTCATTGCGCACTACATTATCAACTATACTGTTCGAAAGTTGGCTCAAAATAGTACGACGTGCCATTAAGGATTTGTCACATGCATTGCTCACCTCAACCCCAACACCATCAATCATCTTTCCCATTTTTGCTGACTTGGTCCATCGGTATAAAATATAATTTGTAGGCAAATAGTCAATATCATATTTCCTAAAAAAAAGCCATCAAATACCTACATGAGATTCCTTCACATTCAAATTTTTTGCAACTACAAGAGCATAATTCGGAAACTTTATTTTCAACAAGAACTCGCTCTCTACTAGATGTTCCATCGCTCCTAACCACCTTATGAATGCATGTAGTCTCATCATCACTCATAATGGTCATCCTATACAGCATACTTTGCCACAACTCTTCCTGTAACTTGTAAAAAATGACCATAGTATATAAATCTGCTATTTGCTTCTCCATTGGAAGTGGGGTTTTCAAAAAAGGTTGTTCATTGATATTTATATGGTCATCATTTAACTCTTCATGTCGTTGTCTTCTAAGTCCCCTATTAAATCTTTGGATAAAGTCCGTAAGAGAATTCTTCTTGTCTCCAAATTTCTTAAAGAATGCATGATGGCTTTCAGCATGTTGACTACTTGACATTCCAGCTGAAAATATGTCTCACATATGCGGGTATCCATTTCTCTCGCACCTCATACAAAGAATTCAACCACTTGTGCTCTTTCAAGTTAGATGTTTCAAGCAATTTCAGCCATCTGTCATCAAATTCTTCCCTACTCTTTGAATCCCAAATACAGCTTTTAAAGGATGTGTAGCGAGCATCATAAGTGGGTGGTCCCAATTTCTCAGAAAATTTATTCATAATGTGCCAAATACAAAATCTGTGGTATGTCCCTCCAAGTTTGCTACCTATTGCTTTTTCAATAGCCAAATCTTGATCAGTTATAATCATCCCAGGGGGAGGGCCTGGCATAAATCTCAAGAATTGACTAAACAACCACTCAAACGACTCTGTTGACTCATAACTCAAAAATGCACATGAAAATGTAGCAGTTTTCCAATGATTATTAACCCCTAAAATCGGTGCAAATATCATTCCATACCGATTTGTATTGTAAGTAGTATCAAACACAATCACATCTCCAAAATATGAATATGTCATCCTCATCGATGCATCTGCCCAAAATACATGTGTAAGCTTACCATCATTATCAGCTTCAATGACATATCTAAATGAAGGGTTATTTTCTTGTTCAGACAAAAAATGTTCATACAACAGATCGGCGTCATGGCCCTCAAGTAATTTACGAATTCTGGATTACTCGTTTCTGATATTCCTTTCTGTGCACCCTATATTACCTAATTTACCTAATCCTCCTGCCTGCAGCTCTAGGATACTCATTTGTTGATGAGTAGGGATGTTAGCCATTGAGAACTGCTGTGTGAGACACTTCTTGACATCACTAACATGACGATGAGAACGTAAAAAACCCACTTTCCTAGGAGTGGCAAGTGGATGATTGTAACCCTCATGAAATATGGAAACTATGAAATGAGGACCCGAATGAGACTTCACAACTCGAAGTCTTGCCTTGCAACCTTCTCGCACATCACCACGACACTTTCTAACAACACTATCATTTTTTATTGACTTCTCCCCTTCCTTGTAGCAAACATATTCCTTCATTAAAATTTCATTCATGCTATCCTTGTTCTTATTCCTCCTACTAGAATGAATTCGAACACTAAACCCACATTCCTTCGCATAATTGTTGTAAAAAGCATGAACTTCATCTAATGTAACAAATTCTTGTCCAATTTTGGGTTTGTGTTCATCTCTAACTTGAGGCGTGTATATATTGGATGAGTCTTCACATTGAGGTCTAGGTTCATTTGATACATAATTCACGTTTGAGGATTCTTCCAATAATGGAAGAAACGAATCATGATCTTGATCCGAACCACCCAACTCCATGTTTTATCTAATACAAAATGAAATAAATTAATTGTAAAACACTAATCTTAAGCCCCTAAATGCAACAAAAATAAAAAATAAAAAAATAAAACAAAAACATATTCATCAATTATAACCAATTTGGATGCTTCATGCAAGTGAAAAAATGAAAATCATGTTCAATCATTGTAGAAAAATATAGCACATATATAATTGTCACATAAAGCAAAATTCATGTTGAGTTAATTTGATATAGTCTAATTACTCCCAATAACCCAATAAGCAGTGTTTTATTTACCAATTAGGATTAATCAAACAAACTTAGTTAATAATTAAATTCAACATTTTAATTTAGTAATAGTGTTGAACTCACCTTCAAAACCACCCATAGAACTTCATCAATAAAACCCAACCATGATTTGAAATTATGCTAAATATGATTTGGTATTTTAACTTCATTGTTAGTAAGTTAGAAATCCAAGAAACTAATGTGAATAGGAAACTTTTACCTTGAAATGAGGTAGCTTTCATAACACTTCAAGAAACTAATATGAATAGAAAATTTATGGGGAGCTCGCCTGTTAAAATTCAACAGCACTAACTCGTTTTCGTTTCCAAAAATATAAGTATATTTGAGGTGTGATAGTTATTTTTCAAAAACAACCTTAAAAAAATTGTAGAATATATACAAGATTCAAAACTTTTTCTTCCTTTTTCTATACTTTTTTGGAAATTAGATGGAAGGTAAATTTGTAGAGATGATGAACAAATTATATTAAATTGAACAAGGTTGCATGATTATATATCAAATAAAAAATGCCCAATTTGACACATTCAAATGGGCTATTAGATTATCTTTTAAGTGTGTAACATTTCGTACAATATCAATCCACATACTGAGCTCAAGTCACAGAAGGGGTGACCAGAAGAGAGTAACCTGGACCAACAACCACCACATTGCAGCAAATATGCAAACCCAATCACAACCACAACCACAACCACTACCACATTGCAGCAAATATGCAAACCAAATCATAGCCATAACCACATTGCAGCAAATATATAGACCCAACAACAACCACAACCACATTGCAGCAAATATGCAAACCCAGCATCCAAAAATGAAAACCCAATACACAACCACATTGCAGAAAATATGCAAACACAACCACATTGGATGGAGCAGTAAATGGCGTGAAAGAGAGAGAGAGAGAGAACCTTCAGCAAATGACGGAGGGATTTGACAACACTTCTTGTGACACGATCCGATGAGCAATAAAGTGATCCGGTGATACAAAATCTTTGAGAGGCGACGAAAGGGGGCTTGCTCCGGCGAGATAGACGGCAATGGGGTCGGGGAGGATGGGGTTTTGGCCGTTAATGGCAGCAATGGGGTTTGGAGGGTTTTGGGGTTTTGTGAAATGGTCGAAAATGACGAGAATGGAGGCAAAGGGGTCACCTTTGGCGAGAATGGCAGCAATGGGGTCGGCTTTAATGGCGGCAATGGCGGTTCACGACGATCGCTGTCGGAGAAGATGGGGGGTTTGGAGGGTTTGGCCTTTTCTGATATTTCGCGAAGTGGGGGGGACCATGTGTTATTTACTTTTTGTTTTAAACTAAAACCGCTGTTTGAAACAACGGTTCTTTAATTAATACTAAAACCGCTGTTTCTAACAGCGGTTTATTGGGAGAAAAGGGATTTGACATTAGCCTGCCATTTTCAGCTTTCTCTGCCACGCATTAAATGCGTGCGTTGAATGGCCATGAGCCCCCAGTTTCAATCCCTACCATCGATTTTATCGAATGGCCAAATGAGGGTGACCGCATATTGGGATAGCACGGCCGACCGTGGCTCATCAGCACTATATATATATAATTTTTATTTATTTTTAGTTTTTAAGAGCATCTCCAATGCAAAAGCCAAATTTGGCATTCCAAAATACTAGTTGATGCCAAATTCTAAGCCCATTTGGCATCAACTAGTATTTTTTGGGATGCCAAATTTGGCTTTTGCATTGGAGATGCTCTAAGGCTGCCCTCACACAGGGATAGTTATGGACATTTAAAAAATCATTTCACAAGCACAACTTTTTTCTTCTTTTTCATTATTTTATTTTATTTTTGGAGAGATGAGCCGTTCTTCAATATTATTTAAAAAATAATAATACAAATAAAAATTTCACTACTTTATATATTTGTGCAAGTGTGTTTATTTTTATTATTATTGTGACCAGTACGCACCGGAAGGAATTAAGGAAGAAGATGAGCATCTTTTTAATCTTCGTGCACGAGCTAGCAGGCACTTCCTTGAGAGTTGAGACACAAGCCGTTCCTTCAGGATCCATCACTTCCATTTTAATTTAATTTATTATATATATATATGGACATTAGTTAATGCTAGCTACACATACTCTCTCTCTCTCCGACTTATATTTAAGTTGGGTTTAGGGTCATGTAAAGTTAATTGGCACTGAAGATAATGGGTAGATCCAAAGTTCCTTGCAACCTCCTATGCTCTACTCTCTTCTACTTCTCTCTCTTCCCTTCTTCCATCATCGCCTTCAAACCCCAAAACTCTCCCTCAAACGGTCATGCCACTAAGAGGGATATGCTCGCCAACATTAATCTTGGTCAGACCCCTCCTATGGGGTACTCTCTCTCTCTCTCTCTCTCTCTCTCTCTCTCTCTCTCTATTTTGTCAAGTATTCATGTTAGGTTCTATTCGCATTAACTTTTTTAAAATTCATTGTTGAAAAACTATATTCATATATTTCATTAGAGTTATGTTCACAGCGTGTCTCTGTATATCAAAATTTTCATGCCAAAAGAGATCGTGCTTAAAGTGGAGATCTCCCAACTTTTGCCATGTACAATCATTTCTAGTATAAAAATTTTGTTAACCTAAAACCCTTCAAGTCATTTAATATTGATTCTCACTCCATATCTTAATTTAAATTAGCTAAAATTTTGAATTTCAAAAGTGATATTAAAAAAAGCTTATGGAGACAGGCTCTTAGTCCAATGTCATGAGCTGGTATTTTTCAATATTGAATGACAAATAAAGATTTATTTTTCCACAGATGGAACAGTTGGAATCATTTCCATTGCCAGATTGATGAGAAGATTATTAGAGAAACCGGTAAGTGAATGTTGATACATGTAGAACATTTTTATGTCAAGCCTTCAATCACTTGTCGTTTTGGTTTGTCCATACATTTAGTAGATCATGTTTGGTTTTTTATGTGAATTGAATTATTTGATTACATAATCTATTTTTGTGAATGAAGAAATTTTACAAATGAGAACGTTCAAAAGTTAAATGAAAATAAAGTCTATTCGATATATTAATAAATGATAATTTAATTACACTAGGAACAATGATAAGTGACATTCTTAAATGGAATTATTCAAGAATATATATAGATCATGTTTATAACTCTTTTTTTTTTTTTTTTTTGCCTTCTGAATCCATAATCTAAACGATCAAACGGACCAATATAGTTTTGAATAAGTTTTAAATTGTGGATTCCACCTAATTTCTCCCTTGCACTACTATTTTGAGCATTTTTTTTTTCAATATTTTTAATAATTTGTGCCACTTGACTTCTGAGTTCTCTCTCAAGCCAATTCTCTCATCTTGATTATTTTTTTTATTATATATTTTTAATAGAAAGTGACTCCACTTGACTTCCCCATTTAACTCTAATGTGTGTATATATATATATATATATATATATATATATATATATAAGCAATCCTATCACGACGGCATTACGGTCATCCCTTTTGGAAGCCATAGGAATGACATTTTAAAAAACCAACTGTTGGATTAGATAATGTTCTTATGGATATCATGTCTGCCAAAAATTACAGTGATCTAATAATCAGTTTTCAAAATATAGTCCGCGAAACGCTTTGACAGTATTTATCGTTGGATGCTGTCAAAGTTGTTTAAATGTTTGTATTTTAAAAACCAATTGTTGGATCACTATGATTTTTGGCAGACATGCATGACATACATATAAAAATGATCTAATTCAATGGTCGATTTTTCAAAAAAATCTCTCCCAGTGAAGATGTTCTTACGATAAGAGCATAAGGATATCCTTACATAATCAATTCTGTATATATATATATATATATATAGTTATAAGCTTATATGAGAACGTCCTCATAAGAAAATTACTGTATCACTTAAAGCGTAAACTAGCACCAGTTAAAATGCACAAGATATTTACACATACTATTGCTCCTATTTCTTTCTTTTCCCGTCACCTATTTACATTGCTTAAACGAAATTCCATTAAACGAGTTACGAATACTAAAATTTTATGTAAATAACATATTAAACTTCAATATTCATCAAAATTCATAAATTTCCTTGACAAGTTTCCATTTTCTCGATCTTTCTATCCAACCTCGTAAGCTATTAAAAAATAACACAAACCCCATATTGTATCTAAATAAACACAATACAATAATCCAAAGAAGCTATCCATAGAGCATATATCCAATTTAAAATAAAACTATCAATATTCAAATTTAGGGTTTTGTGGTGAGACTTCGTCGATATCATCTATCAACACTGCATATTCTCGATCAACTAGGTATCTCCATGTGAAGCATTATAAATCTATTAAGAAAAAAGAAGTAATATAAGTATAGTATATCGAAGAATGTAAAATAAATCAAGAGTACAAAATACTACATCAAGCAAAATACATCAACTATCAACACTGCATATTCTCGATCAACTAGGTATCTCCATGTGAAGCATTATAAATCAATTAAGAAAAAAGAAGTAATATAAGTGTAGTATATAGAAGAATGTAAAATAAATCAAGAGTACAAAATACTACATCAAGCTAAAATTGATTAAAACTTTAAAGGATGAATGTTGTATACAAAAAAAATGTGGTGTACAGTCTCTTCCAACACCTTCATTTCAACCTATTATAAGAATTGGAGCAAAATGGGTAAAGAAGTTCATTACCAACAAAAACATGAATCTACAATGGTGCACCAAATCTCAATCAGGCCTCATTTTTTGATGTTAGCTCTTCTAACACTTTTGTTTCTAACCTATGTTAAGTGTTGGACTAGGCTTGTCAAAGTTTCAATATCGTTTTCCCATTATGGGCATCAAGGTTGCCAAAATTGTTGAGTGATGATGAATTCATTTACCTGAGCTACAACAGTCAGTAGATCAATGCTGAAAATTGATCAGGAGACTGGATAATAACGGAATCATATAACCATCAAAGCCACACAAGAAAAATAACATATTGTTAATATTAATAATATAAATGGAATGCAATATAAATATTATAATTGCATTGCTATACATCCCAAAAATCACTCCCAAAAAATATCCCAAATAAATCCAACCCTTCATTTATTATCAAAAAGAGTTTGCAAGAAAAGAGAAGGGCAAGATCATCAACCGCATCATTTGGAACACACTATGGGAATTTTTTGGGATGTCTAGCATTTCTCATATTTTAAAGGTTTTTTTACACACCTGCCCACTTTGTATCATACTACCCAAGCGATTCTCAAAGCTTTGAAACATTGCCATGAAGCGTTCTTGCATTTGATTTGTACTCTCTTTCAAATCTTGCATCTCCCGTACCATCACACCCATCCTTTGTTGGCACTCTATCCTCATTGCCCTCTCGTTCTCCGCCTCTCTCAATGCCTCAGAAAGTCTACTACCACTTTCGTCACAAAAATCAGATGGGTTAACACCAAATCCAAATGTCCGTACACGACCGCGTTTGTCTTCTCCCATAACCTGCGTGAATATGGCATCCCTAGCAATGCTACTTTCTGTTCCCTCCGAGCACTGCTGACTGAGATGTTGATCCATTTTCCTCTACAATTCATGATCGATTATTTAAATGACAAACATAAATCAAGTTTACTTAAATTGGGTACATAGTCCAATAAAACAGTAAACTAAAAAAAAAAAAAATTTACAAGAAAATTTTTAACATACCCAAGCAACCTCAGATGGTGCATCCACAAAATCCCCACCACGTGTACGAGTTATCCGAAACATCTCAATTCTGTCGGGTGCCCGTTTATTTGGATTTTTTGCTCTCTACCACATCATAGAAAGTTGATTATATGGATCAAATATCATGCCAATGTCCACATATACAAGCAAAAAAATTTTATCTACATTAAAAGAATATGTTACCTCCTCTTCTCTAATCCGTGCAAAAGACTTTGTTCCAGCAGTATGGGGCATTTTTTGCTTTCGTCGGTTACTTTTATTCCTAGTGCTAGACTCCTATAATCAATAATACATAGATGAAATAAACATTAAACAATTTACATTTTCAAATAATTAAAATAGAAAAAGGAAAAAGATTAATAATGTAAAATTGTAACACGAGCATTTTATGTATTAAATAAATCAGTATTTCATACCACAGCCTCCGGGGTCCGCCAATAGTTAACTAGTTCCTTCCATTGCTGCGGATCCACCCTTTCTTCACAATGCTTATACTGCTCCGTTAGAGAGACTTCTGGATTATAATATGTCTTCTTTAAGAAATTCTTCCAATTCCGCAACTGATCATTTATCTTTGACGCAATCCATTTCCTTCCCTTTGATGTATCCCATTCGAACTTACTCTGTAGTACATTTTTTAAACAAGATATGATTACTAGCTACTATTGAAAGCTTAACTCATAAAGTCGATGCATGAAGGCTAGTATGTTTATGATACTATCGAAATAAACATATATATATATATATATATATATATATATATATATATATATATATATATATCAGAGGTGCTAATATAAGGTGCACTTGATGCAACTTGCATCAGGTGCCCTCCTCCACGGCCACCTGTGATGAAAATTTTTAAAAACTGACCGTTGGATTAGATATCCCTATAATGTATGTCATGTCTGACAAAAATCACAGTAATCCAACGGTTGGTTTCCGAGAAAACTGACCGCTAAAAAACTATGACTTTTTTGTTCTTTAAAATGTTATTATTTTTTAGCAGTCAGTTTTCTCAGAAACCAACCGTTGGATCACTGTGATTTTTGACAGACATGACATACATTATAGGGGTATCTAATCCAACGGTCAGTTTTTAAAAATTTCCATCATAGGTGGCTATAGAGGAGGGCACTTGATGCAAGTTGCATCAAGTGCACCTTATATTAGCACCTCTGATATATATATATATAGTTCTAGTCAGAAAATGCGAGATGTAACGGCCATCTGAGTGATTGTTGACTTTACCAAAGTCGTCAAATGCTGACTAGAACATTTCTGTATATATATATATAGTTAACTATATCCCTTTAACTATTGATGAATTCTAGGAAAACAATTTCATACCAAAACTGTGTTCACCATTTGTGCCCTAACTTCCTTAGGGATCTTCCTCCAATCAATGTAATTTATTGGGGTTTTTGTCGAGTCTCTAGCAATCTGGCCACAATAGTGTGCCAAATCAACTTCTGACTTTCCTATTGGCTGTTGGTATTCATTTAGCTCCACAACTATACGCTCCTGCTGTCGATGTAGCCGTGATAGTTTGTTAGGACCTCTCCTTCTCTTTGAACCTGTTTGTGAACAATACAAATAAAGTCCTCATTTATCATTATCAACATTGTTCTGTAAAATTGCATTTATCTCATTCGAGTGCATTCAAGATGCCCCAATATAAAAAGTAACCTGCATCTTACCAGAAGTCTCAGCAGCTGCATTTGACTGTGATGCATCCTCCTCAAAATGGGATGATTTTCTCTTTGAACCTGTTTGTGAACAATACAAATAAAGTCCTCATTTATCATTATCAACATTGTATTATAAAATTGCATTTATCTCAATCAAATGCATTCCAAATGCCCCAATATAAAATGTAATTTGCATCTTACCAGAAGTCTCAGCCGCTGCATTTGACTGTGATGCATCCTCCTCAAAATGGGATGATCTTCTCTTTGAACCTGTTTGTGAACAGTACAAATAAAGTCCTCATTTATCATCATCAACAATGTTTTATTAAGTTGCATTTACCCCGATATAAAAAGTAACATGCATCTTACCAGAAGTCTCAGATGCTGCCTCTAACTGTGATGCATCCTCCTCAAAATGGGATGATCCCAACTGAGGCTGTGACATCCCATCAATCCCAACCTGCGGCTGTGACATCCCATCACCCCTATCCTGAGGCTGTGATATCCCATCACCCCTATCCTGAGGCTGTGACATCCCATCACCCTCATCCTCAGGCTGTGACATCCCATCATTCCCAACTTGAGTCTGTACTATCCCATCATTCAAATGAGATGCCTTAACATAATTCCTACGTGACCGTTTCTTGCGAGTACGTACCATGCTTATCTAATTGCAAACCACACGTTAGTATGAATATTCAAATTAATTATAAATGTCAAAGTAGCATATATTTCTCCTAGATGGGGTGCACCTTTTTCTCCAACAAGTACCACATCACAGTTAGAAATAGATACGAAAATTGGGAAACTTCCGTGTCAGTCTTTTAAAAATAAACTAAAATTTAATGGTTCGCTGCACTGAGATGCTAGACCAAGCTATACTGCAGTACTGTATATGTATGGTTGACTAATGAGCTACTCTCATCCGATCAAAGAACTGCAGCAATTCCAAATTAACCAAAGATAACGAGCCCATATATAAACCAATAGACAGGAGGATCAATGAATAAATGGATCGCAAATTCAAATTTGTTTAGATCTTCAAACTTTCAATGGTAATAATTTGATATTTTGGCTGTGAACTACAAGACCTCGTGAATGTACTAGTTTTCACACAAGATTGATTAGTTTTTGCGTGAACCTGCGGTAGATATTCTCCCCAGTTCTTAATGACTTTCTGTGCTAATTTTTAAAAATCTTTATTCAATTTCCATAGTTTTTGTATAGGAAACAATATAATAGTTTCATTTTCTAAAAGAGGTAGAAATTATGAGTTAACCTACTTACCCTCCACAATATTCAGAATGATAATCAAAGAATAGGATATATAATTATCTTTTTGACACTAAAACTACCCAAGAGGGACAAAGCAACTTCAGCTTAAGGCATCCAGCACTTCTTCCTCCACCAGTAGCTGTAAGGTACAGATTTGGTGAGATTTCATGAAAGGCACAAGTTAATTAGACAATACATGCATGCAGCCAAGTCATAAAATAAATATAACTTTCTAAACTCAGGCCCCACATGTCAAACCTAAAGTTACATTATAGTGAGAAAGAATAATTTTTGTAACTTAAATCATGGTTGTCATTAAAGAGTAAGTTTTCCATGCAAGAAAAATTCCCTATTACCTACACAAAGTAACAATATTGTGACGAATAAAAACAAAAAGGCAATAAGGAAATTATACAGCCCTAAAATAGTACGATCTCTTGATCGCATTATTTTTGTTGTTATAGCTTTGTATTAAATTTATATATATATATATATATAGTCCCGATCATACAATCTATTTGTACTAACAAGGACTTGGGAATGCAAGAACCAAAGTATAGCTCACAGATACCTTAAATGAGTGCAAACAATACCTTGAGGGAGCCAGCAGAGCAGAAAATTCAGAAGAATTGGAACTCTCTGATTGTATCACCTGCCAATTTCACAATTAGAAATGTTGTATGAAGAACATTTTTCAAACAAGAAACAGTTTTAGTTAAACTTAAAGAATGATATCGAATATCTACTAATATAGAAACTACAACTATTAACATTAGAGAACTTGCACACAAACAAACAGAATATTCAATAGGACAATGCAAGTGCATCAGAAACAAGTAAATGAACAGACTTGCTCCAGCTAGTATTGCGCTCATTCAGCTTCAAAGTTACCATGCTCTTCTACCAAAAAATAAAAGAAAAAAAGAATCCATTTTTACTTTGTTCAGGAGGTACAATCCTCCAAAACAAAACACGGTCTTTAAAAGTTCCCACAATTAACAAAAAACTGCCATGTAAAATGAAATAAAATTTAAACCCTTAAGTAAATCATGTCATGTTCAAACAAAAGTACACTTTACAGAATAAGCACAAAATACAGGTCCATAAGACCCAAACACATTCTAGTTCTAATCTCTTAGAAGGTCCTCTTTGGCCAAAGCCTGCCATAAGCATTAAAAATGACACGAATTAACTCGTGCAACACTAAACAACTTTGTCATAAACCACAAAATGCAAATCAAAATAAAATACTCGACAAATTGTTTCAATCATTTAATTGCAAGAAGCTCTGTGTCTTTTTCGTCCATCTTCCTTTCTATCTTCTAGAATTTAATCTAGGATGCAACGTATAAGGTACATAATCAATAGCAAGCATTCAATAAAGTCACACAATATATGACGTAGTGCGATGAATAAATGCGCATATATGCTGTTTATTACATAAAGAAGCAGTTTTAAGAAGGCGGCCATTTAAAAAGTAAATTCAATGAAAAAAAAAATGAACATTATAAAGACTGGAAATAATCCCGTCAGCATATGCTTACTTTAGTTAACGTAAGCATGAAGCTAACAGATAATTGTGGGATACATGTTTTGAAAAACTGACCGTTGGATTACATACTATATTTCTAAATGTTATGCATGCCAAAAATCACAGTAATCCAACAATCGGTTTCTCAAAATTGTAACTAAGAAAAATTGTGACAGCTTTCAGCGGTTACTGTTTTCCACGGTCTATATTTTGAGACGTCAACATTGGATCACCGTGATTTTTGGCATGCATGACATCCATAAGAAGAGTATCTAATCAAATGGTCAGCTTCTCAAAATATATATCCCACAATTATCTATTAGCTTCATGCTAAAGTAAGCATATGCTGACAGGATTGGGACTGTTACAAAGACTATATTAAAAAGGTGCCCCATCATATTTAAACATTTAAAAGATGGCCTCCTTGGCCTTGGTCATGTCATCATTCCTACAGACAAAAAATAATGTCTAAGAAAAATCACAAGGGCGAGTATAAAAGAGTTGGCAAATTTAGTTAACTGCCAATACTTATTTGGGTCTAATCTATCCGATCAAACACCTCAGGAGACAAGAACAAGATTAAGATAGGATCAGATTTCATTCCTAACCTTCTCTAAATGCAGCCTGAATTTTCATGGCAATCAGAAAAATGGTTCTTATGACAGCATTTATGATAGTCATCAATGGTACATGAAATAGATTGCCATGTATTGTGACAAAATTCAACAGCAATATTTGGGGTAAAGAAAGGAAAAAATATCAACAAAGGTCAAGCTAACGGTATAAATACTAAATAGTACATATCAATAACGTACATAAAAAAAAAAAAAAAAAAAAAATGGAGATCAAACTACAGAAAATCATCAGTAAGCAAGCACATTCTTCTGAAAAACATTCGAATTGATTTACTCATATAAAAGAAAATGTTCCAAAATGAGAAATGGGAATTTCTGATAATGGGTATGAGAAAAATCATATAAACACACACATACAAACACCAGCCAACCTAAAGAACCTCCATCAATAAAATAAATAAATCCGTACAAGAGGTATAAGAGGAGAGAGAGACACACACACACCTGAAGTGGAGAATATCGTGACCGACGGAAGGTGGAAATTGACGATGATTGAAGTGCTGGGAGAAGGCAGAGTAGAGTGAAAAAGAGCATTAAAAAAAAAGCCCTAAAATGGCCTGCTATATGGCATGGATTTTGTGACAGAGAGGAGAGAGAAGAGAGGAGAGAGAGGAAAGAAGGAGAAATACCTGAAGTGGATAATGTTTTGACCGGCGGAAGGTGGAAATCGGCGACGGCTGAAGTGAGTGGAGAAGATAAAGTAGGGGGAAAAAGAGGAGGGAAAAAAACTGTTACATGGGTTTGGGTTTTGGTGACGGAGAGGAAAGTGGAGAAAGAGGGGAAAATGTGTGGGAAGAAGAGAAGGGTTAAAAATAAAATAAAAGCCCAAACATGGACAATTTTCAATTTTTTGGTTAGTTTTGCGACCGAACTTTCCATGGCTGCTCCACTCCATTTATTATTTTTTTTATTTATTTCTAAAGTGTCTTCTTTAAATCTAAATCTAATGCCATGAGAATCAAATTTTAGATAAAATGATGTGTGATTTGGTTTAAAATTTGAGGGTGCCAACTAGCCTAACTGAAAAAAATTGGTAGAAGTTGTACCAGAGACTTGAGTTCGAGTCTCGTTTTCATTTGGATGGGAATGATTTAAAGAAAATGAGAGAGCTATTTCTTGTTGTGTAACTTATAAGTCTAATGTCTTCTTAATTTATTACATTATTTTGGATACACATTCACAATAATTTTTTTTTTTAATTATTTAGTATTTTTCTTGCTATATTATCTTGTTAGTGTTGACAAACCCTTTTGATCACTGAAAATAATATATTTTAAATAACTAAATAATTTTTCATAAGCATTTTAATAGTTACAATATTTATGAAGGTTTAATTTTCATCACTAAATTAATTTTTAGAACTTTTTTAGTGATCGTTATTAGTTTCTGTCTGTTGTCTAGTCTTTATATCAAATAGTATTTTTCTCATTATGTTAATGACGGAAACTAGAATCTATTACAAAATGAATGCATTAGTAACGAAAGATTTTGTCCCACACTAATGGCCCGTTTGGGTTAGCTTTTGTTATAATCACTTTTGGAGAATAATTCATTCTCATATTTTTCAAGATTAAACTCAAACCATGTTTTTACATATCAAATTTCATACTTGTGGCCAAAGTTAGGAAAAGCGGGGCGGGGAGGGTTTTTTCTTTCCCAATTTCGTCTTGTGAACGAAAACATATTCCCAAATCTATCCCAATCCCAACTTACAATGGGCGGGGAGGGGCTAGTTTTCCATCAAGTCAGTTTTTCAAAATAGGCTCTTCAAGTGGTTCTAAATGAGATCATCTGATGCATCAGGTGCACTTGATATTAGCATTCCTGGTTAAGGTTTCATATAGATTTAGTTAATACAATTTCTGATACAAATTTTAATAATTGCTTTTATTAAGATAGAAATGCATTTTACAAAACTTATAGTAAAATTGGATTGAATATCTTTCTCATGCATGTTGTGCATGCTTTTGATTCATAAACTCATATTCTAAAAATTCTCACATTTATAGATGAAATAAATTTTAATTTCCAATCGACTTGACATTTGATAGATATTTTGTATATGAGAGGAATATTTAAAGATTACTACATATATATAATATTATCAATTTCTTTAATTTTCTGTGTGACAGCTGATGCTCTGGTGTCAAGTGGTCTAGCCGAGCTTGGATATAATTATGTGAATATTGGTAATGTACTGTTGAAATCATTTAGTCATTTACGTACACATTTTAATTATTCTCCATTTTTATATTTTAAATTATTGCAAATTAACTCGCATTAAGATCTTGCAATTTACCAGATGATTGTTGGGGTGAATCAAATCGTGACTTCCAGGTTCATTAATTTGCCTTTTAAAAAAAAAAATATTTGTTTTTTTTTTTTTTTTTTTTTTTTTTTTTGTTATGATTTTTAAAAATTTTGTACAATGATAAATATAAGCATTACCGATTAAGATTTCCTTTTTTTGACATCTAAAAAAAATTTTATTAGGGTAATTTGGTGGCCAATAAGTCTACATTTCCATCAGGAATTAAAGCTCTTGCAGATTATGTTCATAGCAAGGGTCTCAAGTTAGGAATCTATGCAGATTCAGGGTAAGCACCTTATCTTATTCTATCAATATTATCTATTTACATATGCCTCACATTGAACATGTCTCTGAAACTTTTAATTAAAGAAGGAATTCTAATCGCTACAAAAAGATAATTCATATACAAATCTGCCATTCCCCTTCTAATTTGCAAGATTTTTTACAAATCTGCATGAGTTTGATGTCAACTATTAGATTATATGTTCGTTCTTGTCATGATCGCTATTCCTTTGCCAAAAGTTGATATATCATAATAAAGAGATACTGCAATCGGGGCTAACCCAGTCTGTGAGGCCATGAGGGTACATTGGAAAAAGCTTTAGGAACAAGTTAGGTTTAGGGGTCGAATCCCCTATAATGTAAACCCAATGGAGAGAGGGAGAGACAGATCTTTTTTTCTTTTGAAAAAGGAATTTATTTTGTTGAATGTGGATGAGTAATGCTACTAATCACTGCCACTGATGGAGGAAAATTGGATTGAGAAGATATATAGCTTTGTGTAGGTAAATTGTCAACTGTGAGAACACAGTGACCTTTTTGGACGTTGCACCATAGCTGTTTGATGAAATGTAGGATACGCGATGTGCTTCATGGTTGTGCTTTTGTTGTGTAGGTTCTTGGTTATGCCGTTAGGAGTTCTCGGATTGGTACACATTGACCTTTCAAAAGGTCATTGTGCTCTCACAATGACCTTCTCATAGTGACCTTTTGAAAGGTCACTGTGTCCAGCCAGAGAAGCACAATTATGGTGTAGCTTAGAAAACCACGAATGGGGCGATGTTTCCCCAAGTAATTTGGTGCATATAGCATAGTTCATGGACAAAATAGTTCTCCCATAGAACGGTTTTGCATGGCTGGCGCTCTGGGATTTGAATGGTAAGGGTGGAAGATGAGGATGATCAAAAGTGTCTCCCTAGTTGTCTAGTGAGATGCCAAACTTGACCCTTGCTCCACGCACTGTATTCTCTCTCTACCACATATTCACTGCATCCCCCAATGACAGAGATAGAGAGAGAAATTAAAGGGATGAAGCCATGAAGGGAAGAGGGCAAAAGAGAGCTATATTATTAAAGAAAATAAAAAAGTTTTCATTTATTATGAATTTGTAAAAATAAAAAAATAATAAAAAAAAAAAAGACAGATTTTTAATTTCTTTTATGTATATTATGTTTTTGTTTCTTTCCTTTTTATTTTTTTATTTTTTTTCCTTTTTTCTCTTCTTCCTTTTAAGGTACCGAACATGTACCGGGAGAATGCCAGGTTCACTTGGTCATGAGGAGCAAGATGCCAATACCTTTGCTTCATGGGTACGAAGTGAGGCAAACTATCTGTGATATGATTAAAATTTTGCCATCAAGATGCTAAATTTTGATATTGACTATTGAGAAATTATTTTTGTAAAAAATATATAGTTATTTTGATTTTATATATGCAGGGAATAGACTACTTGAAGTATGATAATTGTTATAATGATGATACAAGGCCTACTCTAAAGTAATCTTAGAATAATTCTCATAAACTTTATTTTTTTTTTAATGTAAAGAAGTTTAACCTTTTTTTATTTTTGGTGACAGATACCCCGTAATGACCCGAGCTTTAATGAAGACTGGGCGTCCCATCTTTTTCTCTATGTGTGAATGGTATTTTTATACCCTTAATATGAAAACTTAAGGCCCATTTGTGTTAGCTTTTTCTAAAATTACTATTAGAGAATTATATATCTCTTTAGAGTTATATTCAAACGATCTCTTCACATATTAAAATTTTTATACTATAATTAACAGTGGCGAAGCTAGTGATAAAGGTTGGGGCCTTCCAGCGCGTTTAGAAGTGGTTATCACTTCATCCTATCACTTCTCAAGTTGTTTAGAAGTGATTATCACTCCATCTCTTAATTTTAAACTCTAAGGTGATTTTGAGAAAAACTAAAGCAAACAGGTCCATAGTCTTTTTCAATGAAGTCTACTTGTCATTAAATACTAGTACTAGATTTTCTTTTTCTTTTTTTCTTTTTTTGTTAATGTAAATTAGGGGAGACATGCGTCCAGCATTATGGGGAGCTAATGTTGCAAACAGTTGGAGAACTACTGATGACATTTCAGACTCATGGGAAAGGTAGGAAACATTTCTATGAACCATATATAATAGAATTTATATAGTTTATGATAATCATTAGCATGTATTGTCATCAAAGAATTATAGAAGGATTTTGATTACTTGTAAGCATGCATATTGTGAGAATAATTTGTAATAAAACAATAAAAACGGAAGATAAGTGAAAGTAGCCTCTAACTTTCGAGATTTTTTTTTTTTTTTTGGGTCATATGTTAGAAATTTATCCCAACCGTAACCTCTTAATATTAATAAATAGATATCGCTGCATATTCATACGCTTGAACCTGTAACTTCTCCCAAGTGAAAATACACACCATGCATTATATATATATATACACACACACACAGAAATGATCAAGTAAGAACCAGTCCTTAATCTTAATTTAAGGTTCACTCACCATTAGAATAGGTATTTTGAAAAACTGACCGTTTGATTGGATAATCTTCTTATTTATATCGTGTCTGCCAAAATTCACAGTGATCCAACCGTCAGTTTTTAAAATACAGACGGTTAAACAATTGTTACAACATCCAACGATAAATACTGTTACAATGAAAATGAACTATATTTTGAAAACTAATGTTCCGATATCGGAACACCGTGATTTTTGGCAGACAGGACATACATGAGGTTATTATCTAATCCAACGGTCAGTTTTTCAAAATATCTATCCTAAGTGAGAAAACGATGAATGGACCTTACTCTAAGATAAGGACCGGTCCTTAATGGATCATTTATATATATATATATAATTTGGATAGGTCAAGCAAATGGGTTGCTGGTTTGCAAGTGGGTTGAATTCGAGACACCCATATAACAATTATATTGCACTAATATATATTTATTTTCAGATTTTTTAATACGCGCTTTGTGATTTGACATTAATCATTTCTATATTAAAAAAAATCAGAAAACAATAGTCCATAATTACTTCTTTTATGAAAATAACTAATATTGATATCATTACACTATACTCAACCGAGATGATCTTATATTCTTCAAAAGCTTCAATTAAAATGGTTTTAGTATTTCCTTTTTGTAGTGTGCTGAAGGTTGCTGACCTAAACGAAGTATATGCTGATTATGCTAAACCTGGTGGTTGGAATGGTTAGTATCAGGTGTTTCAATTTGAAAAGAAAAAAGGATTGATTATAATTAAATTTGAGTGAAATCTCTTAGTATGTAAAAATTTATTTTTTTTCTAACTACTTTGATTAGTGATAATGTAAAACTCATATTATATATATAGGAATGATCAAGACAGCATATGTTTATACAAGGTTATGCCGGCATGAAGTTAATAAATAATTATGTGATGCATATTTTGAAAAACCGACCGTTGGATTAGATATTGTATTAATGCATGTCATGTCTGCCAAAAATCATAATAATCTAACAGTCGGTTTCTCGGAAATGTCACCATAGCTATATTTTGAAATTCTGACATTGGATCACCATGATTTTGGTATAGATGGCATCCATAAGTACAGTATCTAATCCAACGGTCAGTTTTTCAAAATATGCATCCCATAATTATTTATGGGTTTTATGTTTAAATAAGATATATAAGCATATGCTGACTAGAACAGGATATATATATATGAGAAAAGTAATACCATTAAATAAAGGAAAAGTTACATTTTGACCCTCTCAACTATCACCGATTTAGTGAAAAAAAAAAAAAAAAAACTATCACTGGTTTAGATTTTGCACCCCGGCCTATAATTTTTGTTGTGCGCAATGCATTGAGCCCCTCTAGTTTTGATTAATTTGTAACACTTGGCACCCTTCTGTCAATTAGTCATTTATTTCTTTAACCAAAAAATGGTGTTATATTTTTTATTTTTTTTAATGTAGTATTTATATTAGATTGTTAATATTTATAAGTATAACGGTGAAATTTCATGACTTTTCTCAATATATTTTAATTTTACAACTGATTAGATATATGTTTTGTATTTTGAGAAACCTGCCACTAGCGTAATGTGATTTTTGGCATGCAGATATATATATAAGAGGAATATCCAATCTAATAGTCGATTTCTTAAAATATATACCTCTCAGACATTGGATTGTACAAGTCACGTGCTAAAACTATGGATAAGTATATATTAAAGTGTCAATTGCTTTGTCTACTACTGTCCTAAACCAGATCCAGATATGCTTGAAGTGGGCAATGGAGGGATGAAGTATAGTGAATATGTAGTTCATTTTAGCATATGGGCCATCTCTAAGGTAATGGAGCCTCTATATATTCATTGAGCTTTATAGTAGCTAGAATTATTCTTCTCTTAAAAAATGCTTTTACAGAAGTAGTAATATATAATGAAAAATTCTATATCACCCGACACTTTAATTCGAAATTAAAAATCATTCTGATGTGTCCTACTTTGAGTGGTGAGGTCTCTCCTTTTAAACTGATTCTCTCTTTTTCACACACCACTCAAACCACGACACGTCAGTATGGTTTTTAATTTTGGGTTAAAGTGTCGGGTGATATATAATTGTTGATATATAATACATGTGTGTGCATGTTTCCCATTGCAGGCACCCCTTCTTCTGGGTTGTGATATACGTTTCTTGACCAATGAAACTATGCAGATTGTTAGCAATAAGGAGGTAATTGACATTAATCAAGGTAATTAACTTACATGATAAACAATGCTATTTATTCAACAATCAAATTATCACTCTTTAATATTATTTATCATATATGTTTACTTATTTTCTGTTGAATTTTGGAAGATCGACTCGGGGTTCAAGCAAAGAAAGTTAGAATGGAAGGAGAAAGAGAGGTAACATAAATGGAAAATGCTTTATGCATGTCCCAAAAGTAAATCCCAAATAATGTGGCTCATGATCTAACCCTTTTCTTTTTTATCAAATTCTTTACTGATAATAATTGAAGGCTTAGGATTCATTTGGGATGTTTTTTGGGACAAACTTTTGGAATATATAGCATTACTGAACATAAATTATACTCACTCCGTCCCAATTTATGTGCATACATTGACTAAACACGCAATTTAAAAAATGCATTGATTACTTTGACTTTATTATTTTTAAGTTTGTGTTCCAACTTTACCCTTCTAAAAGAAAGGATTACTCTCCTAATTATTTGATAAAGGGGGTATAATGGAAAATTCATTCTAATTTTTAATTTGAAAAATCAAAATGATCACATGTTTTGGGACATCCCAAAATGGAAAGGTGATCACATAAATTGAGACGGAGGGAGTAATCCTTTTAAGTATTATATATATATATATATATATATATATATATAATGAAGCCTAAAAGGTCTGGAAAATTAAATGTACATTGAACGTTCCTAAAAAGTGTATCCTTAACATATCCTAAATGACGTGACCAATAATTTAACTCTTCATTTTTCTTACCAAACTCTTCCATTTGGTAAAAATATTGAAGATTTTGATTGATTAATATTAGGGACACAATTTTTAAAGAGGTATTACTTAAAAAAAAAAGGGTTTTTGACTTGCTTGTGGTTTTTAATTTGGTTACAAATTAATTGATAGTCACTTGTAAGATTTCATCTCTATGAAAACAATCATGGATCCAACATATTCATATTTCTTAAGCCAAATATCAATCTGTAGAATCCCACAATTTTTAGAAACAATTCAAATTTAGATTAATTTAATTAAGATCAAGTGTTTGATTTAAACATATTTTAGATGGTTAATGAAGTGAAGTTTAATTTTTTTGATCCATGTATTTACTAAATTCCATCTAAAGGTGACAATTTACAGATTTGGGCAGGACCACTTTCAAGGAAGAGGAAAGTTATTCTCTTTGTGAACCGAAAACCATGGAATTCCTCAATGACAGCCCATTGGGACGACATTGGTATCAACTCAAACAATGTAGTGATGCAAGCAAGAGATCTTTGGGAGGTATATTTATATAATAAAAATTCATTAAATTTCCATAATATATGCCTTGTATCATTTTAAGTACCCATTTAAGTTAACCCGCTGCCAAGGTAACTCGGGTGATCAAGAGCCACGTCTCATAAAGTAGAGATCCTGAAATCGAACTTTGACACCTTATCTATTATGATGGCCAGACGAAATTTGCGGGTGATTTCTTCCATCTTAAGAATTAATCCGAGTCTAAACCTTTGCAGGAGTAGGCTTAGGATACCTAATACCCTATGCAGCCAAAAAATAAAAACAAAAACACGAAGAAGAATCCATTTAGACTAGTTTTGCTTAAAATCCCTTTTGAGCTTAAAATTGATTTTGAAGCTAGTTAAAGTCTCAAAACACAATAACTTATGAGTTGGACCTCTAGTGTTATTGCTTTTAGTAAATATGAAAACTTTAATTTGTGGAAAGATTGCTTGAATGTAACTCTTAAGAGGTACGTGAAAAAAATAGTTCTGCAAAAATAATTTTATGTAAGTTAATCCAAACTATGCCTAAATTTCAAATTGATGTAAACTTTGAATTGGTTTTTCTTTTTATACGTATAAAGAAAAAGATGGAAGTAGCACTTTCTGAAATGTTATTATTTGTTTTGTGAGTATGATGAAGCAAAGGGGAAGTGAATATAATTCCATTTAATTAATTAATTTTGTCAATTCTTCACCAGCACCGTACTCTAGAGATGAAATTCCAAGGGAACTTGACAGCCAACGTGGATGCTCATTCGTGCAAGATGTACATGCTGAAGCCCATCCCTTGATTTCATTTCAAAGATGTAATTTGCTCTCTCTCTCTCTCTCTACCAAAATTATTTTCTGGTCATAGTGAGATAATTTTACATTAAGAGCAATACTATTTTAAAACTTGGCATGTGAGATTGCCACCTTATTCAAATCGTGGAATCACTTTTTTAGGAGTGAATTGTGATCATGGCTAGCTCTCCAGTGTTAAAAAGATCATATTATTCTCATATCTTATCAATTAGGCTTCATGCTGCCATACACAGGTTTTATGCTACCTCAAGAAGTCTCTCAATCAACAACTGGAGCCAGTCCAATTTGTGGGAAGGGCCGGGTTCAGATAGTTGATCTCTATTTTGAGACCTCTGTTAAATTTCTAATCTAAAGGCCTAAAATGAAGGGCTCAAAGAGGTATACGAAGATATAGAATTGAACCCCACTTGACCCCAAAGCATAGAGTTGGATTATATAGTTCTCAATCAATATGCGCCCGTGCACGCATCTTATCTAACTTTGCGTAAGGTAATTTCTATAGGGCCAAATGCAATCATATTTTAAAAAAACTGACCGTTGGATTAGATGATCTGCTTATGAATTTCATATTCTTCAAAAATCACAGTGATCCAACGGTCAGTTCTAAAAAACTAACTAAAAAAAACTTGTGACATTTTAAAAAACAAAAAAAAAAAATCATAATTTAATTCTCACCGTGACATTTTTCATTGTCGGTCGAACATGAAATTCATGAGCAGTTCATCTGACGCAACAGTCAATTTTTCAAAATATGATCTACATATGGCCTTATAGAGATAACCTTACGCAAAGATGAAACAAAATCCTTGGACTTGATGAGAATGGAGCAACCGTGAATAGTTGCATTTTCTAGAACAAATCATCAACCGAAAGTTGCTTTCCTTATGATCTATGATTTTCTTGAATTCTAAGCAACCAACCAAGGCATAAATCAAAACCAAGAGAACTGAACAACCAAGTATCCCTATCCTTCTTTCTTTCAAACACCCCTACTAATTAATGCAACCATAATTACTGTTACAATCAACAGAAGAAAATAATAAATAAACAAAAAACGAGAGCAAGGAATATTTCTATTACAATCAACCTAACTGAGAACCTAACATCTGAAATATTTTCGTGATAAGCAAGACTCAGAAATGTAAAGAGAACACAACCCTTTGATCAGAATGAAGATTGTAGATGAATGGATTAATAATCTCATTCTGTCATATCAAAACAAAGCTTAGCCTCATACCAAGAACCATTGATCTCAAACTTGTATTCCTGAATCCTTTATAAACAAACCAATAGGAGAAAACAAAAGTGACAAAAATCAACAAAACCAAACAACAGCACAAAAAGTAACAGCCATCAACCCAGATGAAAACCAGAGGTGCAACTGGAAAGAGTATTCGTTAACACAACCGGCGAACAGTGGAGGAAAGAGAAACACTTGCACGGAGAACAGCAAAATAGCAAACACATGCAGTCTTGATGGAAGGCAAAAAGCAATGAAAACCGAAGCCACGACAGAAGCAATTAATAAGAGATAAAGCTTGTCAAGGTTTGATTTTGAAGAGCTCCAGTGGCGCTTATGGTCTAACCCCAGAGGCCTAGTATAGTCATGTAAAAAGTGACTAGAGTAGGAAAAGTGAAAATGTTATGCCCAAAAAGTCAGTTTGAAACCTAAGTCGACTAGAAAATGCCACCGATCTAGGTAATTTGACAAGGTTTTAAAACACTGCATCTGCACTCAGCAAGGTTTGCCACGATGAGGTCCTCACTAAAAATGTCCCAATATGTAGTAAAAAAATTCAAGTTGGCAAATCAGGCTATATGGAACAGGAAGAGGGTAATCATGAAGGAGAAAGAAAAAAATTAATGAAAATAAAAATAAATAAGGCATTGACTAATCTATAGATACAACATCAGTAGAAAAAAAAAACAAATGAAAAGAACCTTAAAAACAATGGCTATCAAGTTGTATTGCTTATTGGCACCAAGCAGGCATAATTGACATGCTTTTGCCTCCTATAGATGCCAAGAACTAAAGCACAAGAACTGACAATTTACACAGCCATTGATGGACTTTAAAAAGAACATGACTATCACATGATTTAAAGAAATGTTTCAACTGTTAGCAGCCCCATCCTCCAACCCACCAAAACAAAAAGGAAAAAGAAGTCATCAGTGTAGTGTAGATATCATTTCAAGTTCTTCCATTGGAATGGTGGATGATGCCATTGCTTTGGTCTCTGTGCTTCAAGTGGACATGATCTAAACCCCATATTCGAATCGTACGATCGTCACTGGCTGAAGCCAACATGTGAAGATTTGCTGGATTCCAGCTGACACAGTTAACAGCTCCAGAATGTCCAGGCAGTACCAACAGGGGCTCCACAGTGCCTCTGTGCCATATATAAACCTACAACAACAGATGAAACATCTCAACTGTAAATCCAAAAATGCCGCCTTCACGCATAACAAGCAGATAAAAGCATTTTAAAAACGGAGTAAACCAAACAGCGAAAAGCTGTTTGTCAATTCGCATGTTTGTGTACTAGTGTGTGCATGCTTATGAGAGGAGAGGGGGGGGGGGGGTGTACAACCCAAGAGGTTTTGTATCATTGTCAGATCAATTGCCTGCCTTGAATCAGCCATATTCCAAGGTGCAAGATATACCACCCAAGAGGTTTTGTCATCCTCGTCTAATCTAATTGTCAGGATCAATTGCCTGCCTTGCATCAGCCATATTCCAAAGTCCTCATTTCTTGTAATAACATCATTTAATCCTGCTTATTTTTTTCTCTTTTCTATAATATAATTAATCATGTTTCTGGATTGAACATGTTATGCTATTTCGGTATCTCTTTCAACAATCTCCATGTGATTTTAATCAATGATTTTTTTTTTCTTTTTTTTTTTTAACTATGCTAGTATGATCCTAAAACATTTCTAAAATGACGATATATTTTATAATTATTTGGCTACTTGTTTTTTTTCTCGTTTTCTTTTCCCCTTCAATTATTTTAATATATTTTTAAAGATTAAAATAAGATAAAAACAAGTTATCACACATGCCTTGAGGCATACATCGCACTTAAGGGGGAGTAAAACACCTCGCCTTAGGCTTTCACTTTAAAAAACATTGTTTAATATTGTGTTTTTTGTTTAATCAAATTATATTAGAAGGTCTAGAACACTTCTAAAATGTCAAGTTTACGCCTATGTATATTTTTGTTTACTATGAAGTTAATTGTTATTTAAAATTTTTCCACTTTTTTCGCATTTTAATTATTTACATTAGAAATTCAAAATTTGAAAGCTTGTGCCTTAATGCCTTGAGGTGCTCACGCCACACACTAGGGTGTAAAAACACCTCACCTCACCTCACATCACGCTTTACCCTACAAAAACTATGGTACAGACACCTAAAAATAACATAAATGTGCAGGAAGATCATTTTTTATCTCTTGAATCCGTTTGAATATAATCTTCAATCGAAGTCAGATACACCACAAACATTTCAACACATTCAATTTAAAATTAGGAAGAATAATGTACCTGTGAATCCTCACTCCCACTGGCAATAAATGCTTCCTCAAATCCACCAAAACAAGATCTAATGAGGAATCGGCTGCGCTTTTGACCTTTGTACTTTGACACGACCTTGATATCACCTTCTATGCTCCAAAGATGGATTTCTTGGTTTTTAAGATTAACCAGCAGGAACTTATTGTCCTTTGATAATGAGAACGAAGTAATCAAATCCTCCTCTTCAATCAGTCTTTCAAATTTTGCTTCCCTGTCAAGCAATAGTATTGCAGTTTCTCTACATATGCTTATGATCCTCTTCCCATCATCAGTAATGGCCATGTCGGATATATTGATTGTTCGCTGCCCTTTCCAACATTCTAGCTCTCTTCCATCCAAATCCCACATGCAGATGCTCTTGTCAGTCACGCCAGAGAATATCCCTTTACCATCAGGAAACCATCCACAGGAAATCAGCCCAACACCAGGTTTTTCATAAACATGGAGGCATTCCCCAGAACTGACATCCCAGCGTCTTATAACCTCCTCCAGGCCACATGTAAGGAGCTGGCTGTCATCAATGCTCCATGAAACAGTCAACAATGGTTTCTGGTGACCAGTTAGTGTATGCTTCAATGACACTTGACCATCCTCTTTAACCTGAAAAGTCAAAATATCTGAATATATCAAGAGAGAGATATTTTTTAAACTAAAAAAAGAATGCCTGAAATATATGGTATTATATATGGGCAGGTATTAATATTAATAAATAAAAATATGCATAGTAATTGGATCACGGAGATGGCTAAGCCCACCCCGGCGAAATTTTAAAATAAAATTTTTCTATATAAGAAACTTAATGACAACATAAATATTTCCATTTCAGCAGAAGAAAAAGCACTAAAACCTGCCACGTGACGGGCCCATTTTAGCAGGTCATCTATATTAACTTTGGATAATCTTATGAAGAGAAATTTTGTGTTACCAAATTGATGTTTTATGTGCAAAGAAATGGCAGAACCGGTTGATCATCTTTTGATGATTGCAGTTGCAAGAGTTTTGTGGGTCTATTATTTTAGGATTTTTGGAGTTCATTGGGTGTTAGTGTGTTACCACATTTGGTTTCTCAACAAGTACATGGGTGGTGGTGTTAGAGCAAGAAAGGTGGGCTGTTGTCGGTGTGGAAAATGGTGCCACATGTAATTTTTTGGACCCTTTGGGTAGAGCAAAATAGTAAATGCTTTGAAGGGGCGAAGAGCTCCTGTAAAGAGTTAAGGGTCAAGTTAGCTAGTTCTCTTTTTCCTTAGAAGGACTGCAATGTTTTTAATAGGGTCTCTCTTTCCATATTTTTTTTGAGTCTTTACAATTGTAAATATGGTTTTAGGTTTCTTTTTGCTCCTTATGTATACCTTGCGGGTACAGCAGGTTTTTGTAATGCTCTTTTCATTTTTCAAAACACCAATAACATTATTACTTGATAAAAATTAAAAAAGGAAGAAGTTAGATTAAGGAAGACAATACTGTTTGTTTTGTACACTTATTTTGTTAGAACCCTCTAATACTTTTACACCATCCAAATAATTTGAGAAAATTGAATTCTAATCAACATTATTTTTTGTGTAATTGATCTACTCAAAGAAAACCATCAAATGGTATGTTTGGATCCTAATATCTTAAGGGGACGAGGTCTAAGCAGTTAGTTGATAATAATACTAGTAGTAGACTATTGTGTCAAAAAAAAAAAATTTCCCAAAATACTAAGAGTAGTAGACCACCAGCAAAATGAAAATAGAAACCAGATCAATGGTAGCTTATGGAACTGCTAGAATTTCAGAGCAGAGATCAAAATTTTAAGATGTTGGCTGAAGCCTTTCCACCTTTTATAGGAATTTAACTAATTTGACTTAAGAGTGCTTTTCGGAATCCTAATTGAGCCTATTAGTTTCCATATTATATGTAAGTCATATGCATTAAGGAAATTTCTTTTGTCAAGTATTGGAAACCACATCATTGATCAACATTATGTTGTCCCCCCTTGAGTGCAATTCTGGCTCTGCCACTAGGGCTGTAAATTGAAGCTATTCGTGAAAAGCATGTTTAATGTTAAACGACCTGAGCTTGAGTAATAGTTGGCTCAACTCAGTTAAACTTGAACAGGCTCTTTAAAATACAATATCATGCAATACTCCCAAGTCCCAATCAATAATCTAATGGCAATAATCACAAAAGTAGACTCAGACAGGATTATACTTAAATATATATAGATATATATTTTAATGAAATCTAATGAGTGAACGTGCAATAAAAGTCTAGTATTTTGATGATAGAAATGGTCAAAGCTATGGTAACATCACTGGGGCCAATCAAATACATGGCGCTAACAAGTTATATCACCTGCATATGATTTAATCAGTTAACTAACTAAAGGCATTTGTAAGCTAGCGTGTACCAAAAAGACTACAAACAGCTATTAATAACCTATCATTAAAGATCCTTGCCCTATGACAAATAGACAATTGTCTTCTACTTTTCAAATATCACTATCATTGTCGGTGATTTTCTCATATATATATATATATATATATATATATATATATATATAGTAGGAAATTTCTGACTGAGCATGTAAACCATTTGAGCCGAGCCCTAGTTATTCAATTATTTGCCGAGTCAATACCGAACAAAGTAGTTGAAGTTAAGCCGAGCTGAAGGATACTGTCAATGCTACTCACCTTGGCTTGGCTTGGCTCAATTACACCCCTATTTGCCACTGAATTGGATACTGTAAAAGGACAGGAGTATGAAATAAAGGTGTAAGTTGACTACTCTATAGTTATCCTAAAAATTTGCCATTCCCCTAATAATATCCAACTATTGCAGAACATCACAAGGATCCCTTGGAAAAAGTTCATCTTGATCATAGCATTCCAGCCATTCCAGGTTCAAATAGAATTTGCTTAGATTGAGGGTTTTGGCAAGAAAATAAAACCAATCCATATGCGCCATACAAAAATATTAGGTCCAAGATCTTCTTTTCTTTTTTCATTTTTCATTTTTTTTTATTAAGTAAAAGAATGATGTATCATTAGTAATACAAAGGACTAAAATCCCATGTACACACAAGTATACAAAAAAAATAAAAAAATAAAAAATAAAAGCACATGTGAGATAGACAGGCCATAATGGCACAAAAACCAAAACCAAAAACTAAACCAGTTACAAACTAAGACATCAATAGTTTGGAATGGACTCCAATTGCTAAAAAATGCCGGTCTTTTCCAAAGAAAAAGATTTCTAAGTACACTTCTCCTAAGAATATCCACATAAAGGTCAACTCCATAAAAAATTCTTCTATTTCTCTCCTCCAAATCGTCCAAAAAGCAGCATAAAGCACCATTTCCCGTTCAAACGATTCTCTATTGTGGCTTCTACACCACCACCATCCACAGTACTGAAAACCTTGTTTGCCAAAACCCAAAGACATTCCGAAAATACTAAGATAATGGACCGACAACTCCTGTCCCACCCCACATTAAATAAGAAGGTGGTCCACTATTTCTATTGTTTCTTTATACATAACACAACGATCTAATGAGATGATCCATTGCCATACATTTATTCTATATAGCCATACTAGTGGACAAAAGCCACTCTTAAGGGAACTAACTAAACCCAAAGTCTAGTAACCAGAAAACAGTCCCTTCCATCCAATCAAACTTCTATAATAGGTTGTAACTGAATACAACCATTCTTCAGACCCATCCCAGCAATACAACTACCATCCCCTGTCCAACTATATTCAAAGGACTCCACTCATACTTCCCAATCTTACAAAATTCTACAAAATAAAATATTCCATGACATCACATTAGCAAGCCAAACCAGACAATTTGCCACCCATGCCTCACTTTCCACCGCAATAGCAAACAACTCCACAAAGTCAGCTCTTAGAAACCCTCCCCACACCGCACCTGGGCAGACCTTCTGGAGTCTCTTCTTCCTCTATCGCATTGAGGTTGCATCACTCCAGTCCAATACCAGCTTGTCGGCACATCTTCTCTCACTCCTGGAATTTCTCCTCTCATTCTTGGCATTAATCTTCTCCCTTCCCCCATTCGAACCAAGACTGCACCACCCATATAATCTATCACAATCTTCTTTGTATTCTTCTCTGTTTGTCTCAGCATCTCTCACTATTGCATAGCTACAACACCCCTAGCAACCCTAGTAATAGGCCTTCTGCATTTTTAGCCTTCTTTTGCATTTTTAGCCATATTCTGCACAATATTAATATCCTAACATCAGTTGATCTCAGCCTAGCAGCAGTTGTCACCTTTTCAGCACTGTAACTGGTTTCTTCTATATTTTTTGCCTTCTGCACTCTTTCACCAGCATCATTTGCAGATTTTTGTATCAATCAAATCCTATTAAGACAGCAGCACATCAGTACTATCGGCATTCTCTCTCTTTGTCTTCATTCATCTAATTTTTCTTTGAATTATAGCGAATGGAAGTAAGCATACAGCAGTCGTTCGACCATCCATTGATGATCAATCTAGCCCTTCTTTGATTATGATTCCAAAGCAGCTGCAGAAACTTCTTTCTTTATCACAGTCTAATGTCTTCTCAGTCTCTTCTTTGCAGCTTGTGGATTTCTTCACCAAGACTCATATCCCTTCTCGTTTTCGTTTTTGTTTTCTACTTGACAAACTCATGATGCAAGTCCGTCTCGCATCATGAGTTTGAGGGGAGTGTGACCTGTATTGTAATTATATTTATTAATATGGGTAGCTTATTCTTTTAGAGTTTAGTAGTTTAGTAGTTTCTTAATATTGATATTAGACTCTTATAAACACACTTTCTTCTCTTATTTTTTCTAAGCTAATATGAATTCTCTTTTGCATAGTTACAATATAATGGTCTAAAATCCAAACACCCAAACTTTCTCGGTGTGCAAACATTGTTTGTCTTGTGAATCCTTTATAACAATATTCACCATTCAACAACTTACAAGATTAGAATAATTAGAAAATCATAATATGATCCAGTCACATTAAGAAAAGTAACAGCACATGCAACCACAACCACAGATACATGTGAAGAGAGAAACATACCACTTAAAGAGCCAGACCTTTATTTATATAGTTCAAAATGGCATAATTCTAAAAAAATATAACATAAAAAAGTTAAAGTTAGTTTAGGTTGATCCAGTCCTTGACCAATGCAAAACCTGATCTATAGTCATGTTAATAATTCTCAACCAAGGTCCCAAAACTCTAACCAAAGCCTATATGCTCATTAGCATTAACCCACCAAAGATGCATCCTAGTTTAGGTTGATAAGAACTTAAGCAACAAACACACCAGAATTTTTAGTCAACCAACTCGACTCCAACAAGCCAGAAACTTTTAGCAGACTTTTTTCTTCTTTTTCTTTTTCTTTTTACTTCTTTTTAATCTGGAGAGAGAGAGAGAGAGAGCTCAAAAAATTGGACAGAACCAACTAGTTTATAGTGTCTTAATATCACTTCAAGTTATAAAATAGCATCAAAGTACTGTTTGAGACAACTGCCAAGTCAACCCATCAACTTTCTGTTCCACTGGCTCCCAGGTCATGTTGAGCGTTCAAGTTTTTCATACAATGCAATAAACCACATTTCAGTGAAACCATTCAATTTCATTTGTTTCCCATTCCTTCATATTAGAACTAAGAGCTCAACAGAGAGCCTATTATTACCTTTATTAGTGCTCATGATAGTAAGATCCCAAACAAAATCACTGCTATGTCTATCACTGCTTAATCTATGTGAAAAACTGCAAGGAACTTGATCCCGCAATCTCCATTATGGGAATAGGACAAATACCATACTACCAAGTGCTTTCTTGAATACATCAAGGTCGTACATGTCACATTCGTGGATATGTTGCACCTTTGAAACGAGAAGATATCAAAAGTTCAACAATGAGAATTTTTTTAGCATTATTAGAATAAAAAGAAAATAAGCAAATTTAATGGAATTCATGTGAAAGACATCAATACAAACGTGCACGTGGAATAAATCGCATTGCAAAACCTGCAGCTTTATAACATTCTGATTATAAGGTTTGTGTATTAATTCAACTTGTTTAACTCAAGTTGAGTCACCAACTTAATTTTATTCACCTAGCTGTATCAAAATCATGTAAGACAAATAGGGGAGAGAGAGAGAGAGAGAGAGAGAGAGAGAGTATAAAAGATTAAAAATTCTGGATCAATAAAAAAAATAAAAATAGAAACAAATAAAAATATCAAAAATTTTGAAAAAAAAAAAAAAAAAAGTTACCTCCCATATAATTGCTGACTGATCCTTGGATGCCGTGGCCAAATATTTTCCATCATGTGAAAATTGCAAAAACCAAACTTCATCACTATGTGCTTGTAGTATCTGTTCCATTAAACAAAAAATTTCTTATTAGCAGCACTTCCAAATTATTAAAGAAAAAAAATTCATAACAGAAATGTGCAGTCCATTTGAGGTATAAAAGACACGAGACAATAACAGTGATCATAAAAACAGCAGCAGCAGCAGCAACAATTATAATTGTAATAACTCTATTGCACAGACTTGCCACCTTGCCCTGAAAACCCATGTCAGCTTGACATAACACAGATACGGGTATGGGACATGACTCAGACATGGCTACCATGCAATACATATCTAGGTGTTGGAGAAGTTTTACATTGCCAGAGTGGATCGCCAGAGCTGGTTTCTGGTGCCGGAATGGATTTCTGGAGCTGTGCTTGATAGAACTAGGGCTTCTACTTTGATTTTCAATGGAGATGGAGACTCGATTGATCAAACCATTACTAAACTTAATTTCTCTTTCTGCAAATAATCCCTCATATTTTTTTGAGTATCATAAATGAATCCAGCATATTACATCTTATTTAAAATTTACTAGTCTCTGAAACAGTACCAAGTCTCCAAGCAACTTTGCTATGATTTTATATACACTCTCCACTAGGCTGATCAGAAGAAGATCCCTAATGTCAATTGCTCCCCCTTGTTTAGGAATCAAAGTTTCAAGCTTTTCTCAAAAATACCCTTTTTCAAAGAATTCCCCCATCATATGCATCAAGTCACTTTTAACAATATGCCAACACTTCAAGAAAAAAGCCATAGTTATTCCATCCAAAACCAAAGCTTTATCCACATTTAAACCCATAATCGCCTCTAAAACTTCCTCTTCACCCCAGTGTCTTTCCAACCACATCATGAATCCATCCCATCTAGCAGAGGACAGCGAAGGACTTCCTCTCTGTATAAGGATTTTAAAAATTAAAAAAGAAAAGAAAAAAAAAATTAACTATACACCTAGCTATGCCACTTTCTTCCTCCTCCACAACACCTTCCACCATCAGTTTCCCAACAAAGTTACGATGTTTGTAGGCATTCGCCATACTATGAAAAAAACCCCATGTTCCTATCCCCTTTTTTGAGCCATAACTCTTTAACTCTTGCCTCTAACTAATCTCCTCTAACTCTGCAAACCTGGAAAACTCCCTCCTAGCTTCCTCTATCCTACCCACCCCTACAAATGACTGCACACCCACCTCTTCTACTTTATCCAAACTGAGTAGTTCCTCCAACAACCTAGCCTTGGAGACCTCCACCCTATAGAACACATCTTTGTTCCACTTTTTGAATTCAACTTTCAATGCTTTAATCTTCTTAGCAAAAACAAAACTTGGGGGACCATTGAAAGAAAAGGAGTTTTGCCACCCTTTGACTAAGTCAACGAAGACATCCACCTTAAGCCACATATTCTCAAACAAAAAAGGACCTCTAATGTACCTCAACCCCTTAATATCAACCACTATTGGAAAATGATCCAAGCACATCAAAGAACAAGATGCATTGAGTTCCTCGTGTAAGTGGGAGGTAAATAATTCTACCAATGTTTCAGCTATCATTTTTTATGCAACATGAAATTAGCAGCATCAGCAGCATCTTTAAGTTCTTAGGTTGAGGAACTCAAGAGTGTCGTTGCCCAGAAATATACCCAAGTTGGGAAGTCAACAAGAATTTATCAGTTTCATCAAAAAGATAAATCCCTCTCAACCTATTTTAGTGGTCTTAAACGGATGTGGAAGGAATTTGACCACATAATATTAAAGCCATGTGATACAAAACTATGTTTATTGTAAATACAGTAAGATCTATAAAAATGATATGGTTTGAATTTGAAATACGAGCAAACTTAAGCGCAGGTTCTTGGTAAGGATCCCTTGCCATCTTTAAATCAAATCTAAGCCTGCTTATAAGGATAAATATGTACCTCTCCTTCCTTCCGTGTCTTTGGAATTTGGAGCATGAAAAATTTTGTGAAAAATCTTCTTAATGTTAGTAGAGATGTAAAAAATATTGAATGCAGTGTCACTAATTTCCTTCCCCTTGTGTTTTTCAGGACATGAAGATGGTAATGATCATTGGCTCTGGAGTTCCTCTTCTTCCACGTCTTTGTAATTTGTCCCTCATGCCCTAATTTCCTTCCCATTGGTAGTGTGTCACTAATTTGAATGGACTTTATGTTGGATACTCCAATTTGCACTCAAGTTGTAGTTCAAGTAGTACTGATAATGAGATAAAAAAAGTGGCAACATCATTAGGCCACCTGTCTTTTCATTTGTTGCTTCATTTATTTCCAAAACTAAATAAATGTAACTCTATTGCTAAGTTTCATTGTGAATTTTGAGAAATTATTAATAATTAAATATTGTAGAAGCTCTTATACTTGTCAAGGAAAAAATAATTTCTTCTTTTCATATTGTTCACTTTGATGTTTGGGGACCGTCCATTGTCACATCTTTATGTGGCCATTACTATTTCATTACTTATGCAGATGATTGTTCTCGCGTTACATGGATTTACCTTCTTAAACATAAAGATAAGGTGTGTGATGTATATTATATGTAAATATTTTCACAAAATGCTACTTAATTTTAGCATGGATGGGAATATTAGTATAAGAGGTTGGGTTCTTAATTCTCCAAACATGACATTGAACATCAAACCTCTTGTGTGAAAACCTCTAAAAAAAATTGAGTCACAAAATGGAAAAACCATCATCTCCTTGAGGCAAGTTGTTCTAATTTGAAATGAATGTCCCCTCAACTTTCTTGGGCTGATACTGTTTTCCTGGCCGAAAATTCTAAAATTCCCTGCACATGTTTTGAATTACAAACCTCCTATCTCTGTCTTTTTTCTTGATTGACCTCTTTATGCTACTTGTCCAAAAGTATTAGGGTGTGTTTGTTATGTCCATAACCATCAATCAATCAGTAGTAAACTTCATTCAAAAGCTTTGGAGAAACTATTAGTTGGTAATTCTTCTACTTAAAAAAGGTGCAAATGTTATCATAACACTGGTAAAAAGTACTTCACTTCAATGGATGTCACCTGTTTTGAGCATGTTTTCTTTTATTCCAAAGGAAAGAATTCTCTTCAAGGAGAAATCACTAGTGAAGAGAATCCTTTCTTATATGCTTCTTCAAGTATGCTTTCGCCAATTATTATTCTTCTTCCTCTCTAGTTTGTAGCTTTAATAACACTGTCCCACTAGTTCACAAGCTTCCTTGTTAGTAGTGTTTTGGTGTCCACGCCCTTCTGCAAATGAATGGACACATGGCTTTCTGCCATTAAGCATATCAAAAAATAACAGTAGCGAAGAAAAACCATTCTAGAGAATTAATTTGTGTTGAGTGAAGATGTAAAAGAAGGAAAAAATAATAATTCTTTATGGCAAACCAAACATTTGCTTGTCTCTTGCAGGATCCAATAACAATGCCAAGAGTTTAATGCTGTTTGCAGGCCAATCAAGCAAATAAACAAACAGAAACAGAATATGCCAGGCATCAGAAGCAAACAACCTTGATCAAAAATAAATTTTCCAACCTGTAATGTTTGAGAAGGAATGCGGCTTCTTCCACACTGATGATCCGAGTACAAAGACAGCTCACTATCATAAGAGTTGTGGAACACACAAGCATCACGTTGAACATCTAGAGCCTGTTCAACTAGATGTTCCAACCTTTTTTCAGGGATCATGATTGCTGCTGGAAGCAACTTCTGCAATTTCTCAAGAATCTTTGACCGTGACGCTGCACCCACAGCATCTTGACAGGAAAGTCCAAGTACTGCACACTCTGAAGGAGAGATAATGCAGGCAGCAAGTTCATGAACCCGATTCATATTGATACAGAGAGGCACAATCCTATTCCTTAAAGTATCTAAAGCTGCCATGACTTTTCCCATATTTAGAAACTCAAAGAACTTCTGCTCCAATATCAAGAAAGATGCTGATTTCACAATGGTTTCATCTGAAAGACCAATCATATGCAATGTGGCCATGCACTCATCCCATTTTCCATCCAGCACTTGTTGCATAAACAAATTTACCACCGATGAGTGCAATGGTATTCCTGATTCTTCCTCTAGAAGGGCCCCGCTTTTATCATAACCGAGAGAGTACAATGCCCTCGTTATGATTTTGATAAATTCTGGTCTTTTGATGACTCCTTTTGAACCAATGGTTTCTCCATCCCCTTGAGATGGTAGAGACCGAGCCATCGAGTTTCCAAAAGAGCCTGCTAGGGGCTCTGTAAGAGACGAGTTATCCGAGCAGCTATTCGATTCTTCCAAAGGCACTTTCACACGTTTCAACGGTGGTTCACTGTCCTCTATAGCTCCCATGAAATGCCCAATTTAGCCCATATAAGCTCTACAAGTAAAAAGGGTACAATCATGCCCAATTCAGTCCATATAAGTTCTACAAGTAAAAAAGGTACAATCTATGAGAGGAATAGCAACTGCCCACAGAAGTGCCCCAATGAAATACTTCTGAAACAAATATGTATTGATGCATATAACATAGCCAGAGGCAAATTGTTGGCGAATCACATATATGTGTGTGTGTGTCTGTAAATAGCATGAACAAGAGATAAAGATGGGGATTTAAAAAAGAACAAGAACAACAACAATAACTTTCTGGTTACATCACACTAAAAACAAAAATAACAAAGCAAAATGTTAACCACTATTCATACAGAAAACCGATAAGAATTCTTATCAGACACACGATGGTTTAATACTTTAATTGGATGGATTACAATCGCCAACAAGGATGAATGATATATACCCACTAATTTAATTTAATTTAATGCAACAAAATACACAAAACACTTTAATATTTCCCAAAGATAAAGCAAGAACAAAGCTGTTCTCATCATCCAGATTCATATAAGAACCAACCCAAAAATTAAAAACAACTAAAAAAATAAAATAAAATGAAGAAAACAGAAGGCATGATAAGACGAAGCAGAAAAGCCCCAAACCCATCAGATTTCTTACCAGAAAGCATTACCCAAAAAATAAGAAAACTCGTAGAATCTGGGTCCAGAATTTCCCCCAAGTATTTTGAAGACTGCAAAACCCAAATAGAAGAGAAATCTATGGATTACGAAAACGGAATCTACAAAGAGAATGCGTACGGGTAAAGAGAAAGTGGAAGACCAAAACGCCCAAAGTTATACAATTGTTACAGAGGGTATAAATATATATTATATATTTTTTAATAAATAAATAAATAATGCTCTAGTTTTAGCAGTTGGCAGCGAGGTGATAGATGGCTCTTCAAATGCCAAACACCCATGTGAGGAGTGACATTACTTAACAGTTAACAGCGTCTCCTTTTACAAAAGGAAATGTACAGAGGGGTTATCAGTTATGTCATATCCTGTCCTCTACAGGTAACCGACTCAATCACACCTACAATGAGAGAGTACCATGGTTTTGAAATTCCCTCAAATATTTTTGTGAAATTAATTTAAATCCCATGTTTTATTGGCTAGATAAAGCCTATGACACATTGATCCAATGGCATAAAACTAAGGAGTTATACTATTAGTTATACCTTATTTTATTAAAAGCAGATAATGTCTCATCACTGTTAGATCTCATGTCATGTTCGAAATCTAACGATCAAGAGATATTGGTTGATTTTAATAAAGTAAAGTATACCTTACCTAATTATTTCACCCTGTTTAAATGCATATATATATATAGGATCTAATTCGCACCATGCATCCAACCCATCCACGATGCACACACGCGGTGCATGCAATGCATGGACGGTCTGGATGCACAGTGAGTACCAAATCAATTTTATATAAACATCCTGTGAGCACTTCCTTATATAAGGAGTTGGCCTTTTGGTCAATGTAAAATGGGTATTTGAAAAACTAACCATTGGATTTAATATTCTTCTTGTGTATCACAGACATGCCAACAATTACAGTGATCGGACAATTAGTTTCTTAAATATAGACTGTGAAAAATTAAATACCTATATAGTGTTTGACAGTCTGTATTTAACAATCTAGTGGTATGACTCAGAAAGCAACTTGGATTTGTTTTGTTTGACATTTATATATCTTTATTTATTAAAGGCAAAACCCTTGCCTCCTACAGCAACAGCTTCTATTTGCGTGCACACAAGGTTTATGCAAGAAAATCTCCTACCTCCAAAAAAGCACGAATGGCTTTTCCTTTCCATTTTGAAATATAATTTGAAAGCAAAAGCAAAAGCAAAAATTATCCTAAAGGGAACCTTAATATACAGGCAATAGGCAGTGGCATTAAACATTATTATATACAAGTAAGTTCTCATTATGAATGGCTTTATCCTTTCAATATTATTATGTACAGGGAAAGTTTTCATTATGAGAAGCAATTAGAGTTGCTAAACTCCAAGAGTAGGGCATTATTTGTGGAACATTTTTCTTATGAAATTTTCTTACCTTTTAAAATCGAAAACAATTGGGAAATAATTTTGAAAAGTATGTTTAGAGCAAAAATGTATTCTTATTAATAAATAAAATTAGGCGAGAAGCCGGGAACTTACTAATTTACAAGACCAAAAGTTTTAGATTCTGCAACTATTTTTAGAATCTTCATCACCATAGCCAGAACAACACAATTACAACAATCCAACACACTGCCTAGCTCTACTATTAGTGGTACCATCAACACTGCCATAGCTACAACCTGCCCATAATATGTCCATTTTGAATAAGATAACAATGAAATTGATTTAAGTATGTTTCAAAATTCAGAAGGAAAAAAAATATATATAAATAAATAAAATAAAAAATTCTAGAATGAAATTAATACTTATTAAGACATTGGTGCAACAAAATATAGACCCTTAAATGATTTTGGATCACTGCTGCGACCAGTTGCACCAACTGCACCTGCTTATGCTACCAAGTTCTAGTCACTTCAAATGATTTTGGATCACTGCTGCAACCAGTTTCACCAACTGCACCTGCTTAAGCTACCAAGTTCTAGTCACTTCTGCTCCCACCAATATGGATGTCTGCAATCATCGATTGGAAATTGCTAGGATATGCAGGCAGCATTGTGAGCACTTTCTCTCACCATGGTCTTAACAAAGAGCTCCCCCGCCCTATACGAAGAACGAACCTGGAAAAATCAAGACATTGATGGAGTTATTGTTAAGCTTTTTTAAGTGGAAGGTCCAAATTCATCATCTTCAATGGGACCATTAAGAAACTTTGAAATCATCACTACAATTAATGATATAGGATCAATTAGAAATTCATGAATTGCCCCATCCACACAGGTAGAGTTCTTCATAAAATTATTTCAAAGCACAAAAAAATGATTCAAATTCCATGGGACATCCAAAGAAGCCATTAGTATGTTTTCCTACATGTTCAAATATACACTAATAAAAATCAAAGATATCATCATTTAAAGCCAAAGAGGGAAAAAGAGTTTACCAGGGGCCCACTGGCTACATAACGAAATCCGATAGACTCCCCGTATTCCTTCCAGAAAGTGAACTTCTCAGGGGTAACATACTCTTTGACAGTAAGGTGCAACGGAGTTGGCTGCAACCATTTACGAATAAAAATTAATGTTCACAAAGTGTCAATTAGAGCCAGCGGGTTTAATATGGGTGAGGCAGCCTGATGGGTGCCTGAGCAGTGAGGCAAACGAAAAATGGCAGCATCAGAATTTCCATGTGATGGGTACTGCAAAATAGGGCCACCTTTATATATAAAGTATAAATTAAGCTCAACCAAAATTATGGGTCCAACCTTGGGCTGGGTTTGAGCTAAAATGATTCAACCTGTAATGGATCCTAAGCCTCGAGCTGTTGTGTTCGAATTATGCTAGCTTGATGTCAGGAAAGCAGTTTGCATATCACTTACCTGCAAATACTGTCCAAATGTCAAAATGTCAACATCTATGGCCCTTAAATCAGCCATGGCTTCCTTCAACTCATCATCAGATTCTCCAAGGCCCAACATTATAGAAGTTTTTGTGATCATCCCCACTTTGTGGAGCTTCGCATGTTTTAGAACTGATAAGCTCTGATCATAACTGCATTACCAAACCACCAATAGGAATCACAACTAGTATCAACAGGCATAATTGCAGGTTAGAAAAACCAATCTGCATCCACAAATGCTGTGTACTGGTTGAACCATCCCACGAACCAAACACACCAACCCCTAAACTAGGTTCAGATATGCATTTTGGAACCAGAAAGCTGGATCTGAAGACAACTATGCAAGTCTAAGAAGTTTCTTTAACAGCCCTTACTCAGCAAGTTGTCAGAACATTCAAACCATAACTTATTGAAAGCACATTATGAAGTACCAACACTCAAAAAACACAAAGACACAGTCACATGCACAAATACAAGTTAACATGCAGAGAAGTTGATAAGCATTGATATCTCATTCTTCAACCCCCCACAACTAATAAGGACAAATAAGATATGCTATTGGCTTCTTACCATCCAATTCTTATCCAGCATCAAAACAACACTTAAAATCACATATTAATCTAACTGGGCTTAAATCGGTGCAATCGATGTGTCCTCTAGGCACCCCATGGGCTCTCACTTCACCTAGCAGCTCCCATTATGCTTGCATCAATTGGTGCAGACTGTGTTACTCCTTCAACAAGAAAAATAAAAAATAAAAAAAGGGTGTTGTTTTGCCATTCATAATGAGCAGTTATTTCCAACAATACTATTATAGTTGGGTGCAAGTGTTTTTGAAGATGTAGATTTGTCTAACCTTCAAAGTTTTGGACACAGGGAGTCAGGGACATAACCGAATTGTTTGTGTCTCCAACTTCTCTTCATCTTACCCCAGGATAAAATGATGTGTCTATGTAACATACCCCACATGTTGAATATGACTGCTTCAGTCATATTTAAATATCCAAGTAACATAAAAACAAGATAAGAATGTAGTCTAAGGAGCATCTTGCGAAGGATATCGAATTTCCTCACTTTCTTTATTGAAATTTTTAGTTGGGTTAGGTGCCCTCCTGCAACTGTGTCCAACATATATCCCATACGCATACCCATACCCATATAGTGTCATGCACATTTTGCAGTGTCCATATATAACCTAGCTGGGTTAGGTGCATCGAGCGAAGGATATAGAATTTCCTCACTTTCTTTATTGAATTCACTAGTTGGGATAGGTACCCACCAGCAACTGCATCCAACATATATCCCATACACTATAGTGTCATGCACATTTTGCAGTATCCATATAACCTAGCTCTCTCTCTCTCTCTCTCTCTCTCTTCTCAACCTACCTTTCTGAAAATTCATTAATATCCAAAAAGTGAAGAAAACACATTGTTTCACTAGTTTGGCAAGGTTTTTCACATTTTAAAAGGGGAAAACCCAGTCACAGATTAGTAAATCAGTTTCTTGCCAGAAAAGAAACACCTAAGGACTAGGGGCTAAGGTTGTACATAAATGTCTCATGATCCCACAAGCCATGACCAGAAATCTTCAAACGACAGACATTCCTGGACCAACAAGTTAAATATTAAATTTTAGTGAATAAAACCATAAACCAACTCTAGGCAGAACCCAAAGAACCTTCTCTGTTAGAGAATCTTAGTTTCAATTTACAGAGAATTCAAAAGCACAAAACGTGATGCTAATGGTTGGAAATGCTAGATGTAAAGCTTAGGACGGGAAAAAAAAAAACTATGGTGCAAATGGTGAGTCACCTAAAGAATTATCTAGATTCCTGACTCAGTCTGCTTGAAAGCTAGCAATTTAAGGGACACTGAGGATAAACTCTTGTAAATTTCAATTTATAGAACATCTAATTACCGCTTGATCTATCCATGGCTCAAAAAAAGTGGTGAACTTTGCTTTGTGAAAACTTTAATAACTAAGGAGGAAAAACAGAAGGATAACCAACAATTTGGCAAAACTAAATGAGAAAGATAACTTGTTCTGCAACTCACCCTGCTCGAGGATCTCTGACGATTCGTTGAAGCCGTTTCACAGTCTCAACATTGTGGGCAAAGACATCTAATCCCGAGTGTACCAGAGTCTCTACAGCACTCAAGTCACCCCGAAAATCAGAAGTTAAACACTCAACCATGATCTCAGGCTTGAGTTTCTGTTCAAGGATTCATACAGATTCAAATCAAACTTGCTGTCACCACAACAATTCTTTTGCAGTAACATGCATAGGTAACCTAAAAAATATACAGTCAGAAAATATGCAGACCTTCATAGCTCTGACTGTCTGAGCAAAATGGCCACTTCCACCGTCAGGTAGATCATCACGGTCTACACTTGTAAGCACAATATAATCGACACTACAAAAATAAAAACAACAAAATTGTAAATTATGAAATCAACATTCTTAAGTTTTCCAAAAATGTACAGAATCCTGTGCAAAGATGTCAAGATAACAAAAAGTCTCAATAGCTACAAAATATAAGGAAGTTACCATGCCAAAGTCTCATAGAACCAAAAACTAATCAGCCATTATCCAATAATTTCAAACTTGATTTCTCAGTCCAAAAAATCACAATAGTAGTTGTGGACCGAGATTTTAAAATAACCAATAATAATAGTAAGATAGTGTTGAGGATCAATATTTGCAAATAACGAATGTTGGATACTGACAAGTGTTATTATTTTACTAAAAAGTTTAAATGATAAGTAAAAATAGCAGTAGGAACTAGAATGAACAGAGCAGTAGCAATAAATGCAAGAATATTTACTTCCGTAATCTCATTGCTTTGTTTTTTTCTACTTCGTAACAAATCGCTATTTAATCCCATAGAGATGTGAAATCTTTCACCTGTAAATTCAAGAGGATTAATTACATCTCGATGTTATTGAATCAGATCAATATCATGAATAACAATATGTGAGCTATCAGATCAATTCATCATCAAGAATTGAATACTATAACATAGGAAGATCTTTTATCCAAACATTTCGATTCCTGATCTAATCAAGAATTCCTTTATTCATCTTTCTCTTCTACAAACTACCACCATGCTCGTGCAATCATCTGACTGCTTTTCCACTTCCATTTGTTACAAACCCAAACAAAGAATGGATTTAAGTTCCAAACTCCGTTTTTTAATCCTCTAATTTTCTTGGAAAATTAAGAAATGTGACAAAGATGAGTCCCACTATAAAAGATTTAATATTTCATCAAATTCACTCTTTTAGAATTTGATCTTTCTTCGATGGGATCCTTACCTTAGGAAGGGGGGAAAAAGAAAGAAAAAAAGATTATTCATTCCCTTGCTAAGATCGAGAGGCAGAAAGCTGCAAGTTTGTGTGAGCCACTTCCCGTGCCAATGGGACCTTGGGAGACTTAATCACTCGACTTCATTACGAGCTTACCAAAAGTTAGGGACTTTGGATGTATGAATGTATCATTCTTCTTGCAAATAGGTTTTCCAAATACACTATATTCATCCCAGCTCTAAAACATTGTTTAGGAAAGGAAACAGCAAAATTGTTTTTCAAATATGTTGCTAAATATTGGGGTGTGCCAAAAACATAATCAGTGACCAAGATAGAAGATTTACTAGGATCTTTTGGACTGAACTTCTTAAACTCCTCAGTACACAACTTGACTTTTCATCCAGCTATTGCCCTCACAACGATAGCTAGACCGAAAGATTAAATGGCTTACTTGAAAAGTAATTGAGACACTTTGTCAATGCTAACCCAAAAAACTAGGCATAACTTTTTGATGTAGTCCAATTTTGCCTTAATTCTCAAAAGAGCTCATCCACTAACAAGAGTCCTTTTGCGATTATTACATATCAGTAGCCTACCTTTCCCCACACTAGTGCAACACCATATACAAGGAGAAACCCCACATCCTAAAATTTCACTAAAGGTTGGAAGCAAAGCACTGGAATTAGCAGTGCTTAATTGGAGAAAGTAACTGAGCATATGAAGAAGTGAGCATATCTAGAGAAAGGCTGAGGGAGTTCAATCTTGGAGATTTTGTTCTAATCAAGATAATGCCAGAACAACCCAGATTCCTTCACAATCACGATAGGCACCTACTTCGCAAATAAGAAAGACCCGTTCAGAGCACTGCAAAAGTTAGAAAGGCCTCAATTAAGCCTCCACGCTGGAGGCTTAATCATTTAAACTTGGCAGTGAATCCAGTGATTTGGGCATAAATTTCCATCACGTTTGACGTGTTACCTGGTGAGCTCCTTGAGCATCTTGTCTTCTCTCCAAATCTCTCAATCCAAACATTGTGTAACTCTTATCAACCATTGTACCTCTACTTAATCTTATAGGCAACATACTTTATACAATTATAGACTCAAAAGGAAAGAACAGAAACTAAATACCTAAATGCTAAATGAAAGGATTTAAGTGCCATCTTTAGAATAATGGTTTGTGAGTGCCATCTTTAGAATAATTATCTGTGTTTGAGCTCTCTAGGTGGTAGTAGCAACACAAAGATTGAGGAAGAAAGGAAAAATTATAAGAAGTATAATGATTTTAAACTTCAGCCAATAAGAGGAATATACTAGAGAATGTTTTGAACTTTATGGAATGGTAGATGGTGTAGTTAGCATCAATGGTCAAGGGAGGCCGGTTCTAATAACTGTAAGTTTATGCTCAGGTTCTCCTAAGAGGGCTCATAATATATATATATATATATATATATATATAGTAATGATCTAGTCAGCTAATGTTGACTTAGATCTAAGTCAGCTAAGCATTTATGGGCATTGGATCATCTCACCACTTAAAAAAGCCTCCATTCATAGAGATGATCCAACGGCCATAAGTCCTAGCTGACTTAGATCTAAGTCAGCATTAGCTCACTAGATCATTTCACTATATATATATATGCATGTACATTCATACATATATATTCTTCCAATCTTTGATTAGCCCATCAGGAATTGAAACTGTTTTACTTCAATAGACGAGTTTTGTTTTCTTTTTTTGGGAGGAGGGGGGAAGGGGGGTTGCAATTTCAACTAATTGTAAAAGTCTTCTTTTTTACATTTTTTACCATCAAAGTACTATCCGATTCTTCATTCAGATATGTTTTAAAAACAAATCTCAAATATAAATGGTCAATTTCATATTGCTTGGCATGTTGTTGACCACCTTACACTAATCTCTTATCATTGGATGAACTTGGTATATATTGTGATTTACAACGCACAATTTCATATGATTATTGCGATTTATGAATTTGGATGTTAGAAAGTTTGATGAGGAAACAGGAATGAAAAAAATGTGAAGGACACTTGCACAAAGCAAAGTTTATAAGCTTCGTACACAAGGTCTGGTGAGAAGTCAAAGGCTAAGGAGAGTATTATAGAAATCTTCTCATAGCTACTCTAGCCAGAGTCACCCATATCCATAGTTTCATGGTGTTTGTCATGCCTCAACTCAAAAAACTTCTAATGTATCACTTTGAAGGAGATTTTTAATTGAAGTCATTGCATATAATCATTGAAGATCATCAACCACTTCACTAGTTGCTAGCAATCAAAGAAAATCTGATGGATGTTGTTTTTTAGTCAGGTTGGGCCTACACTTAAAGGCTCAAATTGGGACCAGGCTGGATGTGGAACTGCATTTTAGTCCCGTGTCCAAAATCCACACAGCCAGAGCTGGTCAAGGGTAGTCGGGTAGATAAGGATAGAAGTGCATGCTCATCAACGATAGATGAATATGTGCACCAGGTTCCAGCAGTCATTTGTTATTTGCTTAACATGAAAAGAAATGGTAGATAAGGATAAACAAACCATAAGCAACAATTCTCAGCATCACATCTCATTAAAATATTTCAATCCAAAAGAAGTCAATCGTTCACTTATTCTTTTTCAGAAACATGATAAAACCCCACCGTTTCAAACATTCAAAAAATGAGAAAGGAAATAGAAGAAGTGAAATACATCAAAATAAAATTTGATAGGACTAACCCCCAACTCGCAATAGCCTTCGCTGTGTTTTCTGGTTCCATTGGATCCGGTGGTGCAGGGTTTCTGCTGGTTTTCACAGCACAGAATCTACAGCCACGTGTGCAAGTATCCCCAAGAAGCATGATTGTTGCAGTTGAAATACCATCTCCACCTCCATTCCAACACTGCCCAAACAAATCCAAATGTTTGAGGTAAGACTAAGAGTTGCTAGCTGTTGCCTTGTTGGACCAATGATATTAAAAATAATAACATAAAATAAAAACTCAATTTGATGAGATAAGTTTATGCATGAGATTCACTTACTCTTCCTCAAAATTTTATCGTCATTGGAAGATTATTATTAGGATTAAATGACTAAAATAATCAAACAAAGCTGATTTTCGGTACACATGATGCACTAGTTAAGAATCATCACCAATCTTAAAATCTTTCTCATGCTCGTGCTGAGAGACATGACAAAAACCTTAGTGATCACAAGAAAAAACTAGAGAGTATGTCACTAGAGAAAAACCAAACATATTTCCAAAGTCCATAACTGTTAAATCCTACCATTCAATTTAATAACTGGAAAACAGCATTCCTTCCAATTCTGGATTTTAAGAAGGCAAATCATTTAGTTTCAATTGTTAATCAACTTTGCAATTACAAAAGATTTCATCAAAGGTAAAGAAAAGAGTATTAACAAAACAATGTTTTTAAGAAACAATTAAACGAAAAATCAATGCTCCATTTTCTCACTACCCTATGTCAGAGGCTTCAACATTAAGTCCAAGGAAAAAAAATCCCAGTCCCATGAACCTAAAATTCCGACAAAAGAAAATAATAAATAAATAAAATATTTTTTTCACCATTTAATCATGCGAATTCTACAAAACAATCATCACTAACAATACTAAAATCCTTTCAAGTAAAATCAGTTGTAGCACTATATCACAACTTACCAATATGTGTGTGTAGCAAGAGAATTTTTAAAAATAAAATCCTAAAACCTATTTCCAAGCTCGAAGAAAGTATATATACACCCCACCCTCCTTTGGTTGCTGAGAAAATGTAGGAAAAGAAAAAAGAATAATACTCAATATTAGAGTTTCGTCACTTGCGACCTAAGAAGAATAGGAATTTCCATTCAACTCAATCCAAAACATGTATTTGGCAAATTGCCAGATAGCTCACACAGACAAGAACCACGCCTCATGACAAGAATGTCTTAGGATTAAACTTTGACACCCTAATTATACGATAGCCAGGATTTGCGGGTGATTCCGTCCATTCTTAAGGACTAGTATGGGCTCAAACCTAGTGGGAGTAGGCTTAGATACCCTATGTTGTTTAAAAAAAAATAAAGTGTATTTGGCTTAGTTAGTACACCCAAACTGCATGAAACGTAAGAACCCAGATTGTATTTTCCGTTCCTTTTCCAAAATTTTCTCAGCAACCAAACAAACGTAGGAGAGAAATGAAAGAGAGTAGTAATAATAGTACCTCTCCAATATTGGGGCATTGGGCTTCCTCGCAAACAGTATTGAGTTTCAAGCGAGACAGCGAGTCCTTAACCTCCTCAAACCTCTGTCCTTGAGGAGCTCTCTGCCTCAACCACTCCGGCTTCTTCATACTCGGATCTCGACCCGTATGTGGACCCATTCCTCCCGGGTACGGCCCACCCGACTTCGACCCACCATCGGATCCCAATAGCTTCGCGGCTGCCGCTAACGATGATGACGATGAAGAAGACGGCGATGCATCCACAGTTTTTTCACATCGAATTCTGGGGGGAGAATAATAGAAATAATTCAATGGGGTTTTTGATGATTTGGGAGGTTTTGAAAATGGGGTTGAGATTGAGATGGATGAAGGCTTTGGAAGAGATGGGTGGATCATTTTCACCAGTGAATTTCGAACAAAAATATGAGATTGTGAATGAAAATGGGATATAGGGTAATGAAGGTAGCAAAACTCGAGAGATACGCTCTTGAGAGAGACAGAGAGGGGCTTGGTCTTTTATCAGGTGGGCTTTGCCATTGATATCTCCGTCTACAAGCTGGCTGTTAGTAGTTTCAACTGCAACAACCACCAAAATAGTAGTACAAGGGAAGTAGATGGATACAAGTAGGGGTAAAAGATAGAATAAGGGAAAATGATCAATTGGCCCTGATTATGGTCTTTTTTATCACTAAGTTCAAAGTATGTAATTTTATATTGATAGGCTCCTCCAGGTCAAATTAGAAGTCCACTATTAAGTATAGATTGTCTGTAATACCCTTTCCTTATTTTAAGCTTGATTTTAGTTAAGATATTATTTCATGATTTATTG
>JAESVK010000645.1:160887-174900 GCA_017140935.1 Hamamelis virginiana | reverse complement strand
TATATATATATATATATATATATATATATATATATATATATATATATTCTATGATTAATCTTCTTCATCTATTAGGTATATAATTCTGTAAATTACAAAATTAATATATATTCTGTTTTTATTATTTTAGTTAGATTGTTTTGTTGTTTAACACAATATTATCAAATTCTAGATAATCCAAATTCTAAGTTCAAATTTTCGAACAATCTTAAGACAGATTTTTTTTTCTCTTCGTTTTATTTAGAATTTGGATTAATATTGTGTTTTTAAACAAAGTATTTGTTTTGAAATTCGTTCTTTAATTTCTGGAAATACAGAAATGGCAAATGTAAGTGACAACACTGTGAATGTGCCTCCAGTTGTAGCACCAACCCCTACTCCTGCACATGTTCCTGCACATGGGGAGAAACCTGAAAAATTCAATGGTACTGAGTTTAAGAGATGGCAACAGAAAATGTTGTTTTATCTTACAACTTTGAATTGGACAAGATTTCTTTATGAAGACGCACCTATTCTCAAAGAGGGTGAGACTGATACTCTTACAATTGCTGCGTTAGAGGCGTGGAAACACTCCGATTTTTTGTGCAAGAACTACATCCTCAATGCGTTGGACAACATATTATACAATGTGTATAGTCCAATAAAGACTGCAAAGGAACTTTGGGATTCCTTAGACAAAAAGTACAAAACGGAAGATGCCGGGCTGAAAAAGTTCGTTGTGGGCAGATTCCTTGATTTTGTAATGGTATACTCCAAAATTGTGATAAGCCAAGTGCAAGAGCTTCAAGTGATTCTACATGAAATTCATGCCGAAGGTATGTCTTTAAGTGAATCTTTTCAAGTTGCTGCTTTAATTGAAAAATTGCCTCCGTCTTGAAAAGAATTCAAAAACTACTTGAAGCACAAGTACAAGTAGATGTCTCTTAAGGACTTGATTGTGAGATTAAGGATTGAAGAAGACAACCGAAATTCTGAAAAGAAAAAAGGGAAAAATCCTATGGAGTCAAAAGCTAATATAGTGGAGCAAGCGCCAAAGAACAATAACAATAAAAAGCAGAAATTCTCTGGCCAAAGCTCTCAAGGGTCCAAAGGTGGCAATCCAAAGAGGTTCAAAGGAAAGTGCTTTGTTTATGATAAGCATGGACATCGTGCAAAGGATTGTCGTCAAAAAAAGAACCAAGGAACCAACAGAAATGCTCAAGCTAATGAAGTGGAGACTCTTTTAGATACAATAGGTGACATGAACCTATCTGCTGTGGTATCTAAAGTAAATCCGATGCATAATCTGAAAGAATGGTGGGTGGATACTGGAGCTACTCGCCATATATGCACAGACAAAGGAATATTTTCTGCTTATCAATCAATGGATAATGGAGAACAATTTTATATGGGCAACTCCTCTTCTTCTAACATTGCTGGTCATGGAAAAGTCATTTTAAAGTTAACTTCTGGAAATGAGCTTACTTTAAATGATCTGCTGCATGTGCCAGATATTCGCAAGAATCTTATGTCTGGATCTTTGCTGAGCAAGAATGGTTTCAAGTTGGTCTTTGAGTCTGATAAGTTTATACTTATTAAGAATGGGGTGTATGTGGGAAAAGGTTATATGTGTAATGGGCTATTTAAGATGAATGTTGTTCCTATTATTCCTAAGATTAATAAAGCTATATCTTCTGCTTATATTGCTGAGTCTTATAATATATGGCATGGTAAACTAGGACATGTTAATTATGATATTTTACGTAGATTAGTTAATATGGAATATTTGCCTAAGTTTACTATTGATTTAAATCATAAATGTGAAACTTGTGTGGAAGCAAAATTAACTAAGACTTCTTTTAATTTAATTGAAAGAAGTACTGAACCTCTAGATTTGATACATAGTGATATTTGTGATTTAAAGTTTGTTCAAACTAGAGGAGGTAAAAAGTATTTCATTACTTTTATTGATGATAGCACTAGATGTTGTTATGTTTACTTAATTAGAAGTAAAGATGAAGCATTAGATATGTTTATACATTTCAAGAATGAAGTTGAGAATCAACTTAGCAAAAAGATAAAGGTTCTCAGAAATGATAGAGGTGGAGAATATGAGTCTGATCCTTTTGGTGAGTTCTGCTCTAACCATGGGATTATACATCAAACTACTTCGCCATATTCACCTCAGCAAAATGGTGTTGCTGAACGTAAAAGTAGAACCTTAAAAGAAATGATGAATGCTATGTTATTAAGTTCTGGTTTACCTCAGAACTTGTGGGGGGAAGCTTTGCTTTTTGCATATTATATTCTCAACAAAATACCTCGTAAGAACACAACCACAACACCTTATGAATTATGGAAATGTTGAAAGCCTTCCTATAAATTTTTAAAAGTGTGGGAGTGTTTGGCTAAGGTAGCTGTTCCTACTCCTAAAAAGGTCAAGATAGGACCAAAGACTATTGATTAAATATTCATAGGCTATGCTCAGAATAGTAGTGCATATCGATTTCTTGTTTATAAATCTGAAATTCCTGATATTCATACAAATACTATTATTGAATTTAGGAATGCTTCATTTTTTGAACATGTGTTTCCACATAAAGCTTCACGTGAAATAAGTTCTTCTTCACAAGAGACTAGTTTTCTTAAAAAAACTTATGAGACTGCGACTAGTGATAATAAAGATCACATTGAGGAGGAACCTAGATGCAGTAAGAGGGCAAAGATATCTAAATCTTTTGGTCCTGATTTTCTGACTTATTTGTCAGAAAATGCTTCTCAAAGTTTCAATGAAGCTATGTCCACTCCTGAAGCACCTCTTTGGAAAGAGGCTATTAATAGTGAAATTGAATCTATCATGCAAAATCATACTTGGGACCTGGTAGATCTTCCTCCTGGGAATAAACCACTTGGATGCAAGTTGATATTCAAAAGGAAGAAAAAAGCTGATGGATCAATAGACAAATATAAAGCCAGACTGGTAGCTAAAGGCTTTAAACAAAATGAAGGTGTGGACTATTTTGACACATATTCACCGGTTACAAGAATAACATCCATTAGAATGTTAATAGCTATTGCAGCTGTGCACAATCTTGAAATACATCAAATGGATGTTAAAACAGCTTTCCTAAATGGTGAATTACAAGAGGAAATTTATATGGATCAACTAGAAGGGTTTAAAGTTCCAGGCAAAGAAATGAAAGTTTGTAGGCTTGTAAAATCTCTTTATGGCTTCAAACAAGCTCCAAAGCAATGGCACGAAAAATTTGACAAAGTAATGATGTCAAATGGTTTCAAAATCAATGAGTGTGACAAGTGTGTATATGTCAAAGAGACTGATGATAGTTATGTTATAGTATGTCTCTATGTTGATGATATGCTTATTATTGGTAGTAATAATGATGTCATTACTGCTACCAAGAAGATGTTAACCAGAAATTTCGATATGAAAGATATGGGTTTTGCATATGTTATTCTGGGAATTAAAATTTCTAGAACATTTAATGGAATAGTATTATCTCAATCTCATTATATTGAGAAAATACTAAAGAAATTTAATCAGTTTGATTGTAATCCTGTGAAAACACCGGTAGATATAAATCTACATCTATCGAAACATAAAGGTGAAGCTGTATCTCAACTAGAGTACTCTCAAATTATTGGAAGTCTGATGTACTTAATGAATTGTACTCGACCAAACATAGCTTACTCAGTGAGTAAATTGAGTATATATACTAGTAACCCAGGATTAGATCACTGGAAGGAAATAATTAGAGTTTTAAGATATTTGAAATACACTCTAAACTATGGGTTACACTATACAAAATATCCAGCTGTACTTGAAGGGTATTGTGATGCTAACTAGATATCTGATACAAAGGATTCTAAATCCACAAGTGGATATGTATTCACTCTTGGAGGAGGAGCTGTGTCTTGGAAATCTTCCAAGCAAACGTGCATTGCTAGATCCACAATGGAATAATAGTTTATAGCTTTAGATAAAGCTGGTGAAGAAGCAGAGTGGCTTCGACAATTCTTAGAGGATATTCCAATGTGGTCAAAACCTGTGCCAGCTATTTGTATCCATTGTGATAGTCAATCAGCTATTGGAAAGGCACAGAATAATATGTATAACGGTAAGTCTCGACATATACGTCGAAAACATAATACCGTGAAATAGTTGCTCTCAAATGGAGTTATCTTCATAGAGTATATAAAGTCAAAAGATAATATAGCGGATCCGTTGACCAAAAGGTTTGACTGGAGAGCAAGTGTATAATTCATCGAGGGGAATGGGCTCAAAGCCTAACAATTAAGAGTTATCATAATGGAAACCCAACCTAGCTGACTGGAAATCCCAAGATGTAGGTTCAAAAGGGACAACCTAATTATGTGTGACTCAGAAGAATCACTAAGAAGAGAATTCTCTTACCTATTCCTATGATGAGACTGTGATGCTTGTAACGTGAATCAGGGTAAGCTAAGCTTTTAATGATTCTTATATCTTGAATTCTTCAAGTGGGGTATAGCAGGATACTCTTATTAAGAATCACCTATATGAATGTAGAAGGGGTCACTTCTATGAGAATGATAAGGCTAAATTCTCTAGAGCATTTATGAAGACCAGGTTGTTCAGGGCCAAAATGAACACAATAATGAGAATAAAAAATGTTTGGAGGGAAACTGTATGAATTCTATTGTCTTGGTTTGCATAAAAAGCTGAACAGTTTAAGACATCATGTTCACTGATTAGCCAGCAAATCCGATAGTCTTTCTCTAAGGAAGGTTCAAGGCCACAAGCTACCTCTCCTGATGCGGGGACTCTCCTTATCTATTTCTTTGAGTCTACATTTATCATATGCATAGTTAGCCAGCCAATTTTCATTCATGTGGGGGATTGTTATATTTTGAGCTTAATATAAGCTAATGTAGCTTTAATTTAATGTGGGTCCAACAAGCCCTTTTAAGTGGGCCCATATTGGAATACATTCATCTCATGGATGAGATTAATGTGTTGTATTAATAAGCTCAAAATATTAATGTTTTGAATGAGAAATTGTAGTGGATAATAACTTACTTGAAAATGGTTGAAGATAATAATCATCATTATCCCACATTGGAAAAATAGTGGAAATCTAGTGTGTTTATATACTCTCACATTGGACCTATGGGTTGGGCCCCAAGGGGTACCAAAGTTTTGTGAGGGGAGAGAACCTACCCAAACTTGGGCTTGATCCAAACCACACACGCACGCGCCCGCCCGCACAGCACCTAACCGGGCCGGGTCGGGTGGGGTGGGGTCATCTAGACCGACCCATTATCTTTTTGGGCCAAGTCTGATTACCATATGTGAAGAGTCATGTCTGTCCAGATTTCTGAAGAGTACCTCTGCAGGAGGGTTATATCTCTTCGGATTTTGCTGAAGGGTTGCACCTTTTGGTAATCCTATTCTTTTTATAACCCAAGTACATTACAGCTAATACAAGTCCTTGGTTTCTATTTTAATTCTGCTTATTGTTCCCTTATGAATATTATTTATTTCCATGCCATATGTGTGTTATAAATTAGTGAATTTTGGTGCATAATTGTTCTTATTTCAGTACTCTCTATTCCTTGAGCTTTATGTATGAGTTTCCCAACTTATATATTCTTTATGGGACAATCTACATTCCTCATACCCATTTCAGTGATATATTCTTTTTGTGAGTGAATACCATGGAGAGAATTTGAAGTTGAAATTCATCACAGGGTTACTTTTATGAGCTTTAAACATTACAGGTTCATTCACCATTGGTTATACCCACATACACATTTGAGAACTTGTTTATTCAGAACTAGTCCTACTAGTACACGAGTTACGTATTTTCAGTAATATGCATGTTATGTTCGAGTAATCAGGTATGAGATTTGTTTATCTGTTGGGTTTGCGTGTTTCGTTGAGTCTTTTCTATATTGTTTATTATTGAGTCAGTCCTTATGTTTGTGGGTGTCATTTCTGCAAACCCTCACGAGACTATAACTCGTCCACTAGGGGTAACCTAGGGGTTTAAAGGCTTGTTGCAAACGCTAAATGCAATCGCGATTCCCTGCGAAAGTGGCTTTTAATTAGTTTTATTGTTTATGGATAGTTAGTTTTTCTTTATTTTAATATTATTTTAAGATTCAGTGGTTTGCTAGGGACTAGCAAAGTTTAAGTTGGAGGGTGTGATTGCTCTGCAATCAATGCACTTATTGAGTCTTTTAGACTTATTATTACCAGATTTTACTTGAACTTTGTTATTTAATAGTCATAAACCACGAACTTATTGTTTTTCCCCGTGTTTTGTAGGAATTCTTCATAAAAGCAGTAATTCGAGCACTTTTGAGGTGGGTTCTCTGCAAACGTTCCCGGATGAAGCTACAAGTGGAGTCAAAGGGAAGGAAAAACACTCAAAAAGATGCAAGGAAGTACCTGGGCACCTTCTGGAAGCACAAACGAAGCAAATGTGGCAATTTGGAGTTGATCGATAGCTGGCCTATCGATGGCCTATCGATAGGGCTTGTCTATCGATAGCCAGACAGCCAGCCTATCGATAGACAGAGCATGTGTTTTCTAATTTTTTATCCCTATCGATAGGCTATCCCTTGCCTATCGATAGGGGACCTTGGAAGCCGTGCACGCGAATTTTAACTGTTTTTTTAAGTTGTTTTTGGAGTGTTCAATTTTAGTAGGTTTGTTATTCAGTATTTAAAGGAACTTTTCAGACTTCTTTGAGGCATCCAGACTTAACCTAGCCTCCCTGGCACTTCATCTCTCTCTTTCATCCCTCTATCATCTCTCTCATGCCATTCAACTTGGATTTTGGCTGCGCATGGAAGGAACGAAGACCTCCGGTGATTCAGCCCCGATCATGAGTGGCTAAACACTTCTCCTTGGGTGTAGATGAAGCTTGGTTAGTGGTTTGATTATGTTTTGATTAAGGTTTAAGGTTTTGTAATTGGTTTATGATAATTGTACAACTTTGAGAGATTGCAATTCTATGCAATCCGCTCCTTAATGAATCTTTTATCTTTTAATATGAATGTTTTCTGTGATTATATTCATATTGGTTATGCAATAGTATTGATTGAATACGTTTGTATTCATTTTTTTGTTCATACTTAACTAGGATAACCTGTGCATGCTTCGCTTGACAGGTTATGCCTTATTTGGATGAGTTTACTATATGAACACAAGCGTAATATATTTTCGATGATTTATTCTTGTAGTTTAGATCATCACTGATCATGAACGATTGTGAAGCCTTTGCGTTAATCATATGCATAATAATTCCCTAACTAAAGTGGATTCGAAACGCGGGGTTTTCCTTTAATTTGATTTAATCATATTTTCATGCTCTTTAGTTTAAACAAACAACCAACTCTTCAAAATCAAGAAATCGTTTGGTAACTAAAATCAGATTCAGAACAACTTCTCAAAACTCAGCCATTAGTCCCTGTGTTCGACACCCGTGCACTAATTACTTTTCTAACGAATTGAGGTTTTAAGCACGAGTACTTTATAAATTTAAATCTTGATCACGAACAAGGAATTAACCTCCCTTGTTTGGGCCGATCAATGCGCCCGAAGCCCCTTCTCTGAATCGAATCCTCACCAATGGACAAACTGGTAAGTTAGGGCTTTTTGATGCTTCATTTATTATTATTTTTTGAAAAATTATTTTTCAGATTTAGGGCTTTTGCATCAAATGCCCAAAATATTATGTGTAATGTCTAGCTTTGGTTCGAGAATGTGTAATTTTCAGATTTCTTGTGGTAAATGAACGTGCCTAGGTTTGTAACAAGACCAATAAGGAAGGTGTTAGGGTTAAGATTGATTTTGAAAAGGGTTGATTGTTTGAGCCAGAAGTTCTTAGATCATGTCTTGTAAAAATAGGATCTAATGCATCATTAATTTAGGGCTTTTGCATCAAATGCCCTAAATAATTGTCAGTTTTTTGGCAATAATTGGTTCTAAAAGTATTTTTCTTTTTTTATTAATAAATTATCCACTTTATCTTGCATTATCGAGTCGGGATGGGATGGGAATGGGCATTTCAAAATGAAACTGGTAGGGAATGGGAAATTGAGATCAAACCCTAGTCGGGTTTGCCATCCCTTTTAGAGGTTGGTTGCTTCATGGAACGGGTTTTTTCATGTTTTTGCTGATAAAATAATTCTAGAAGTCAAAGGGATGCACCCATTTTTTTCCTATGCTCTTTTTAGCAATTAATTTGGGTATTTTTGGTTAGCTGCTTCTACATTTTCTCAGGAGTAGAGTTTGTTTTTCCCTTGTTTCTTGTTCGTTGTGGTATCCTGTTTCTGAAGAACTTCTATATATTTTGGTATTACTTTGTTTTACTTTTGATGAATTATATCAGAAACTTGTAACTAAAGTATAGAGGATTTATGCAGGAAAATTAGTCTTGAAATGAAACGAGGAAAATATTTGGTGGACGTTAGGGAATGAAGGATTGTTAGTCATGAAAGAGATGGAAGGTTAAAAAATCTGCTGAAGAGAACATATCTGAGACGTTGGATCAGAAATTTAGATTCTTTTGGAACTGATGCTGAAGCCTACCTGAATAATGAAGGGAATATCTAGTAGAAGGTCCAATTATAGCATGGATTTTGCCAAGTCTGTGACAGAAATTATGAAGTAGTTATAAATATTTTTTGAATAGCACAATGATGACTGTAGATAGCAAGTTTTATGCATGAGAAGTAATATCCTGTCGTTTTGTCTCCTTATCAAATCCACAAGTATTGTGCTTTTTCTTAATTTAGATTAGTTTATTGTCTTTGTACCTTCAGAATGAAGATTGAAAATGCAACCCTTAAAGAGAGCATGGAAAGCATGGAGCATCTGACTTCTTCAATAGGTGATACTTTATCATGCCATCATATGTACCCTAAAGAAAGGGATGTGCATTCTCTTTTGTCTTGGGGTAGGGTGTGGGTGGTGGGGTGGGGTGGGGTGGGGTTTTTTTTTGCTAATATGCTACCAAGCTATCTGGTTTTGAATGATAATGTTGTTGGAGATCTCTTCTATTTCTGATTGATGTTTGATGTGCTCGTGTTTTGGTTATCATATGCTGAAATAGTGAATGTACTATTGCTTTTGGCACACATGAGCTTGTGTGTGTTGAACGTCAAATCGTGCTCATATTAGCAATATCCTTCTTACTTTTCGCTTGGTAATATAATACGTTTATATGTTTGCTATAATCTACCTTGCAAGCTAAAGAGTCGGTTACATCTGAAGGTACAATTACTAGCATGTCGGAAGCTCTGGACAATATTATCACCTAGGCAAAACTTGTGAAGACTGCCCTTGGCAGCTCCTTACCTGTTAGTTGGTCAGCTGAGGTAGATGACAGATCATTTGGTGAACGTTTTGGTGATGAACCAGTTGATGTTTTTGGGAACTCCAGCAGTGAAAAAATAGATTCTGTTTCTGCTGCTGGATTTGAGATGGTGGAGCTCCTGATACTTGCAGCTCAGATATTGAAGGACAGTGCAATCAAAAGTGGTTCTGAAGATGGAAGCTGATTGAAATTTATTCTTTTTGGACATGGTTCCGAGCTACGCATGTAATGCTGAATATAATTGGTATGCTGTCTAGCTTGTGGGCCGTTGATCGGCCCAAATAAGGTAGGTTATTTCCTTGTTTGTGATCAATATTTAAATTTATAAAACTACTTGTGCTAGTAACCTCAATTCGTTGAAAATATGGTTTTCGCATAGGTATCGATCCACGAGGACTAAAGGCTAAGTTATGAGAAACTAAAGTGAGTTCGATTTTAGTTAAGCGAACAATCTTTGATTTTGAAGAGTGGTTGTTTGTTTAAACTAAAGAATATGAAATAAGTAATAAAAAGCCTTGGGTTTTCGAATCCACTTAACTTGCATCAATCGCATTAATAAGCTTGATTAAGGGTTTATGAATATTCATGGTAATGGTGATTTAAACTACAAGAATAAACCATCAATGATAAGCATGCATATATGAATTAAGCATGAGTCATCCCTTTAAGGCATGGATTGTCAAACGAGAATGCACAATCCATCCAAGTGGGGCATGAACCATCTAGCTTCACATAAACATGTTCGATAAGAACCATTGCACAACAAATATAATTGAAATCACAGAAAACAACTATATTGATAGATGAAAACATTTAAAACTATATTGCATAAATGCAATATCCTTAATGTTGTACAATCACCATAAATATACATAAAACCCAAAGCCAAACCTATGAACACGGTAAAATAGAGAGAAGCTTCATCTTAAACCCAAGAGAGAAGCTTAGCCTTCCATGGTTGGATGAGAGTTGTCACGGTTCTGCAGTCCTTCCATGTGCAAGCCAAGGATCCCCAGAGAAGAGAGAGAATAGAGAGAGGAGGCTAGGGTAAGTCTAGCTGACCTAAATAAACCTAAAAAGAATGTATTTATAGTGTACAGACACCTACTATAAACAAACTCTCCATAAACTGCATAAAAAACAAATAAAAATCACGGGCACGCTTTACGAGGTGGAGCCTATCGATAGCCTATCGATGGCCTATCGATGGCCTATCCCAGATGAGAATGCAAGCTTCTGTCTATCGATAGGTGGGTGTCCGGCCTATCGATAAGCACCCCCTATCGATAGGCCATAGATAGGCTGGCTATCGATAATCTCAATTTTGCTCCGTTTGCTCTTTTTGTGCTTCCACAAGTTGCCTAAGAGCTTCCTTGCATCCTTTTGAGTGTTTTCCCTTCCCATTGACTCCACTTGTAACTTTATCCAAAGACGAATGCGGAAAATCAACCTCGAATATGCTTAAATTGCCATTTTTATGAAGAGTTCCTACAAAAACAAGATAAACATATCAAGTTCATGATTTATGGCTATCAAATAACAAAGTTCAAGTATAATCCACTAATAATTAGTCGAAAAGACTCAATAAATGCATTGATTGCAGAGCAATCAGCCGTTAAAAAGAAATTGAAGTGGGAGAGAAAATGTTGTATGTCCTGTATAATAAGGGGATAAAATGAGAAGTTTGTAATACAATGAAGAAAATGAAAACCTGTGCGGTATCTTGTTGTTTATATTAACTTTATATTGTAAAGCCAGTATTAATGGGGATGTTGGGGAGATCGATCCCCTGCAAATATATGTTGGTTTATTTGCAATTCGCTCTCACATAATAAAGTGATATTTTAATTAGAAAGGTGTTGAGATTATTTCAGTGGCACAAAAACTGACTCAAGATTTTCAAATTTCTTTGTCGATTTGTTATGTTAAAATTACCCTTTGACCTAATGGTATAAAACGTCTATGTCAAGGACTTAAAGGGGGAACCTATTTTTCGTTCATATTTCAATAGTTGTTATACTAATACGGGTACAGTCGCTTTGCATTTAGTCATCAATTTTTGCATTCCTATTGGCTTCATTATCTTAAACTAAACGGTACATAACCTGTGTAGCCTGCATGGCAGCACTTGACCCCTTTTTTTTCAGAGCAAGGATAAGATCATAAAATCTTTCAATACTACTGTTGTATGAATTCAATCAGTAGGCTTTGGGAACATGATATTTTGTGGTAATGAGCTCTTGCATATCTAGAATTACACAGGTAAGCAACTTAACCCTGAGAAAAACTACTTTCTGATAATTAACAAAGATGGCTGAGATAATATCCCAGGAAAGAATATTCGTAACACCATTAATACCAAAAGTAGTTGCAGTTCAAATGTGGAAAAATGCTAGTGAATGATTTTATAATGTTTAAGGCCAATTTTTATTCACTCTAATCAAGATCTACGTAAATAAAATCTTCCCTAAGAAATTATACACAAACCCATCCAAATTAATCATTGAAAAAAAAAATTGAACTGTCGAGACTTAATTTACTGTCAATACTTGTTAAAATCCATGCTTCCATAACTTTCACAACTTTGTAAACATCCAGGTCAAGTAAACTGCAAGATGAAAAATTCTCTTTACAAAAACATGATTATCAGACTCCGCATAATAAATATCAAACATCATCAATAGTTAATGGGAAGTTTCTTTGCTGAAAAAAAAAAATAGGAGAGGGGCAGAGAGAAAATAAATTGCCAGTATTCAACCCACAACAATTCTTTGTATTTTTAAGCAAATGTTGAAACAATCATAGAACATCTCATGAGAACTCAGACAACCTAACAGAAGACCCAGTGAAAAATCAAAGGGCATGCGAATTATGACTAAAGATATGATGAAGAGTTGGGCAAAAAAAAAAAAAAAAAAAACAGAGGGGAGACTTTGATCCAGAGGATTATGATGCAGCGGCAACTTCCACAAGAGTAACTTTCTCAACCATCAAATCTTTTTCATGGTCACTCTCCAGCTGGCTATAGTTACCTTTCTCCTTGAAGAGTTGAATGTGGTGGTGCTTGCAGTAGAGTCTTCCCTCATATGCAATATAGTTAGCGGGGCTTCATGAGCATCAATGGTGAGGAATCGATTCAGAGAAGGGGCTTCATGAGCATCAATGGTATCGATTCAGAGAAGGGGCTTCGAGCGCATCAATGGAGCTTCATGGCTGAGCTTCTTGAGGTGAGGATTCAAAAAAGCCCTAACTTTTACGGGTCGAATGGCTGCACAAACTCGTGAGGTGAGAATGGAGCTTCATGGTTCACATTCTTGTGAGCATCAATGGACCTTCATGAGCATCAATGGCTGCACGAACTCGTGTGGTGAGAATGGCTGAGAAGCTCCTGAAGGCATTGAATGGCTAATGCTCTTCGTGAGGTGATGCTCTCTCATTTGGTTAGTCTTTCACAAACCATCTATCTCCTTTGAACCGGGTTTGACCCCTTCTCTTCCCCAGCCATTCGATTCCATTTAATTCAATCCAACGGCATATGAGCCAAGTCCGCACATAGCAATAGAAACGAACATAGCAATAGAAACGAACGTGCGTTTAAGAAAAGAACTCTATATATATGTGTGTGTGTGTGTGTGTGTGTGTGTGTGTGTGTGTGTTTATAAATTGCTAGTAAAGTAGGATGAAGAGTGTTTTTAGAGTTTGTGTGATATTCTTTAATAATTTATTATGATCGAGGATTTATATATATATCAGGCATTCATTGATCAATAGGATTAGGTCTAGCTAGGATGAATGTGATTCATTTCGTTATGCATATGATTTATTCTTTAATTTGGAGTTTAATTTCTTTCCTATGTTTGTATTGTGCACATGATCTAATTTTCTAGAGTAAATGTGTTTAAATTTGCTCTTGGATTAGTTTTGATTTGTCATTCTTTTAGGACATTTTTATATTTTGAGCTTAATTCTGTGTACATATATCTTCAGGCGGCAAACTTTCTAGACATCAAAAACCTTCTGGATTTGACGTGCCAAACGGTGGCGGATATGATCAAGGGAAGACTCCAAAGGAGATATGCAAGATTTTCAACATAAAGAATAACTTCACTCCAGAGGAAGAAGAGGAAGTTCGGAAGGAGAATGCATGGCCATTCGAGTGAAACAGAAAAAGCACATAACTCATGTCTCATTCTTTAATTGCTTAGTTGAACTAGAATGTTGCTAGGGATTTAAATGAGTAATTGTGTATGAATTGTAATTGTATTCACTTTTGTATATTTATGTTAATGGTTTGACCTTATAAAAGGATGAACTGCTCTATTGAGCATAGTAGTTGATATATTGTTAGCTTGTAAGTAATAATTTCTTTATAAAATTGTTGGGATGCTAAGTAGTATTGTAAATACGAGATATGAAATGTTTTGTTGGAACTATTGCATGTATGCAAATTCTAATATTGTTAACGGTATATTTTGAATGCCCGTGAGAATCATGAAGGATTTGTTGCAATATTTGAGAACTATGGAGCATTCGTTGTAAAGCATATATTTCTACATATGAGAATTATGAAGCATTCATATGTTGCTACATATACGCATGTCATGCATATCATATGATTGTTGCTAACTCTGACGAGATGGGATGAGAT
>JAESVK010000645.1:106730-155887 GCA_017140935.1 Hamamelis virginiana | reverse complement strand
GGGCTAGGTTATGAAGTGGGAGGTTCCAAGGGACTCCTTGTAGGCACCCACCTCACCCTAATTAAAAGTCTCCTGATTACTATTGGGCTTTATCAAAATCTCATAAAAAACATCCTATCATATCTAATCAACCAAGAAAATAGTATAGATAATATTAAATAATAATAATAGATAATAATAAAAAAGAAACAAAAAGCCTAAAGACCTTAGGAGACAAGAGTCAACCTAAGATTGGACTTGCGCCCTATTGACTGCCTACGTACCTTATCAGTTTCCTGATAAGAATCAAAGTCCACGTAGTTCGATCACCCTAGGACTCTCCTATTGTAATGAACTACATCATTTAAAAGTGTTCGACTTTATCTAAGATACTATCTTCGAGAGTTTTTATCCATTCGAAATTACTTTTCAAAATTATTTGATAATTAAAAGATTTCCAATGTTTTTAGAATTTTTAAAAGATAGAACTTATCTTCTAGAAGTAAACCTCAATTTAAACTTCCTTTTCCACAATCATTATCCATGGAATTTCATTCCAAAAAATCATTTCTTTTTCAAAGAAATTGTTTTCAATATAAACTCTTTTAAAATATTCCTATTTCATGAAATAACCATTTAATAAATCAATCATTTTTAACAAAAATCATTTTTTTAAAATCTCTCTCAAAGATAGACTCTAAGACTTAATCAATTACTTGAATTTGAATGCAACTCTTACAACAAAGAAAAGTCATAGGGAAGGTCAAGTGACCTTCCTAAACCTAGGGTCTCTATCTAATCCTAAGTTAATCTAATGTCCTATCATACTAATTTAATGCATGCTAATTAAACAAACATAATATTAACCCTACAATGCATGAAAAATGTCCTAAATGCATACTAATTTGATTATGTGAACCTAGGCATATTTCTATGTTAGTTTGGATCCTAAAAATGGTTTTTTAATCCATTTTAAGGTTACTTTAAACCTTGGACAGATTTATATGTAACCAAAAAGTGGATTTAAAACCCAAAATATAATAAATAAAAAAAGTGTAAATGTCCTAATATGAAACCAAATATGATATACTAAAATAATCATGCGTCATGTTTGAAAACATCAATTTTAAACATAAGGGAAGGGACTTACCTTAGCTTGTTCCCTCAAACATATTTCATATGATATTTCAAACATTAAACATAAATACAAATGATGTAAACAAACCTAAACGTGTTCCTATTGACTTATATTAATTTAACATACTCAAAAAATCATAAATGAAGAAAATCTACATGCTAACCTATATGCAACTAATCCTAACCTTTGAATACCCAACTTAGGTACCCATCCCTAGCATGGCATAGAAGAAGAATGAAGAAGAATGAAGAAGAAGAAGAAGAAGAAATATTTAAAACAAACCTCACAATTATACTAACCACTTTTGCTTCCTTCTCCTTTGCTCCTAGCTCCTTTTTCAAACTTCAAGGACTCCAAGGACTTCAAAAATGAAACTAAAGTTGCTTAGGGGGTTGGTGTAGTGCCTTGAGGCTTTACTCTACCAATTTGGCTCTTTAAATGCCTTATGAGTTTTCTATAACTCTCTATGTGTTCTCAAACTGATTTCAGAGCTCTCTATTTATAGGGAAGCTTGGAATTGATCAATGGCTGAGTTTAAATCTCTTAGGAATGATCCAAGGGCTCTGATCCAGCCTTCCAAGGTCTTCAAACTCATCTCAAAGTCCCCAAGGCCGAGCTGGACACATGGCAAGCACTCGAAAGAGTCTCAAGCAGGTAAAAGACTGAAAAATAGCAGCTATTGGGCAAAGGCTCTGGTGACCATCCATCTTGGGACGGTTGGCCATCCCTTGGTGGATGGTCATCGAGCCTTGAGCCTAATTTTGCCCTATGTGGGCCTATCTCAGCTCGTTTCGACCCAATTTCGGTTTTTTTTCGGCTTTTCGGGTCCGTTTTAAGTCCAAATTCGATGAGTCAAGCGCCAAAATGATCGTGATTCGATTCTCCATGTTTCGAGAAGTGTTTGAAGTGAAAATTCATTGACCAAAGTCAAGTTTTTAGAGAAAAGTCAACCGATTAGCTGTTTAGGGCCTGCCGGGCCCAAATTAAGGTTTTGAAATCTGCTAACCAATCGCTTTCAAAATCATTTCTTCTTCTCGAAACAAGTTTTAAAACATTTTAAGAAAGTGTTTTAAAGCTTGTGAAAGCTTCAGTTTGACAAAAATATCGAATCTTGGTCGTTCTCGGTTGAAACCTTAATCTGAGCTTGAAAGGGCCCCTTGGGCCTTAAGAACCAATCATGAGCCAGAAGACTTAACAGACCTTGCCACTGATCAACTTAGCTACCAAACACACCCTAATTACCTATGCCAAAGCCTCGGGACAATCTGAAACCAATTCGAAAGATTTTAGGAACTTTTGTGATTAAAAGGACAATTATGCCCCTTAGGTCACAAGAGACCTAATTACTTATCGAGCCTGACTCGGAATGCAATGAAACTTGACAGGGACATCTATGGACTCTCTAAAAACCTAATGCAAAAAGAACTTACTCAATCTGGCTTAAAAACCTACATGTGATAATGACCTCTACCTAACTGCTCACAAGGGTAAAGCTGACAACTTACGGTTTTAACACCCCATTTCACCTCAAATCACTGGCAACCATTCATGACCCTATCCATGGTCAAAAATGGATGTCTACAGGGGTGTGCTAAGGTCGTAGATGTTTGTCTTCGCGACAATACTAGTATTTTTAATTAGGCTTGAATGCCTTAACGTACCTTATGTAGGCTTAAGCTCCGCGGGCTACCCTGTCTGCATATTGGTATGCTTTTGTTTTACAGGTGATTGAAAGTTGATGGGGACAGGTATGAATGCATATATTGCATATTTTATCTGTCATGACATTGCATATGTTACAAAAAAAATGTGTTATAGGTGTCAATAAAAACCTTACATGAATAACATGCTTTGAATGTATATGATGATGTATAGGTTTGTGTTATCTATCGCTGTGTGCATATACTATTCGAAACCTAACATGAAATGAGATAATGTAAATGAGTTTCACTGAGCCGTTGTTTTGCTAACCCAAATATCCCCCCCCCCCTCCAGTTGCAGGTTGGGAGTAATTAGCCCTAGCGAGGGAGAAACGACGAGGTGCTTTCAGTGAGTCTGATTGGTTATACTTAGAAGTCTAACATAAGTTTTGTTAGTATCTTTGTGGATTTTCATAATTAGATTGTATTCGTGATATTGTTAATAGTAAAATTTAGTGTATTTGGATAGTGAATTTGAGGGGTGTAACTCTAAGGATCTTGCTTTTTAAATATTCAAAATGTTCGAAAACAAGTTTCAAAAACACTAAAAATGATGACTTTGTGGCTTTCATTGATGGGTTCATCCAATGGATTTGAATGCAAAGACAAAATTAAGGATTAGTTTACAAATAGGAGTATCTTCTGAAACAGTCTGAGTAAGATATACTGCAAAAGTATTTTCCATTGAAACAAACAGAGCTTAAGGATAACATACCAGAAGAATAATTTTTTTGAAAGTGTTCAATATGACACCTCCCAACAGGGATTAACATGTTATTTGCAGTTTAAGCAAAATTATTAATCCTTAAAATGTGGCTTGTGTTCACTGATTTAACCCTAGTATTGAGCCGGTTTGGCCACAATGTCAGGCTTAGCATGACCTGAATTTAGCCCGTTATGTTCAATGCCCACTTGCAATCCAAATTCTGGAATTTGGTCCAAACCATTTTTTATATGCGGACTTCTTTTAGACAAATTTATATGTGATATGTTTTCATTTTATAACATATTTGCTTGTTCAACCCAGGATGAATTTAATTAATATGATCCCATATTACCATCCATCATACTTTTAACATAACTATATAGAAATTTTTTTATTAGTAGAAATAATTTATGTGTCAATATGTCTTGTGGTGTGATTTCATTGAATGGCTCTTATTTAAATTTGTTTGAAAAAAACTAACGGCTTATAGATCTAACCACTAGCTTACAAGTGATATTCGAACATACTTTATCTCAACAAATCCTCGTAAGAAAAGAATTTAAAACTTATACATGTTATGCATACAAAAAATTATATTGAATTAACGGCCAGTTTGTCAAAATACCATTTGTAAGAACTATTACTTTTTTCACAGTGAAAAAATTATGACATCTTTTTGCTTGGACTAAAAATGATGTGCGCAATAGAATCCCAAGCGTAGGAATCCATCGGTCGTCAAGCAATAATTTCTAGGAGTCCCTAGGTCATATCCACAGGGAGTGGAATAGGTTCTACTCGATTCTTAGGTCTTGCTACCCAATAAATGCAAAGAAAGTGTAAAATATGGGGGTTTGTTTGTTGTGAAAGATTTGTGCCAAATTAATGGCAAGTTAAGAATGAGAACTTGTTAAATAAAAAGGAGGGGTCCTATGGGTTCATTCCTTCCAAACTTTTGATAAATGAGCTCTCAAATAAAGCTCAACCAAGATTTCATTTACTCTATGGTCTTGATTGGATGATTTGACAATAGAGGCTTAAATTAGGTGACATAAATGATAGAATAAACTTCAAAACTCTCTTGGACATTTTTACAAACATGTAAAGTGCATATGTGCTCATTAACCAAACACAACAAACTTAACTAGTCATAAAATGGTCATGAATATGAAATTATAAGGATTCAAAAGATGAGAGAGTGTTTAAACTTCATTCCATTGATATTTGAAAGCTTTTGAGATAAGAGAGCATCATTTACCTAGGGCTTGGAGAAGAAATCCACCATAGAACCCACCTCGGGGTGCTTAGCTAGCCATAAATAGGAGTAAATGCACAAATAAGAACAATAAATACATAAAGTCTGAAATAAATGCTTCTATTTTACCAAAGAGATGAAAATACAAAGTCTTCAAGCCAAAAGTAAGATGAAACAACTAAAACTATTGATTACAAGTGAAAGAAAGTAAGAACCAACTAAATCTAACATTAACTAAGTGATTAAACTAAATATTAACTAATCTAGAGAGAAATCTATGAGAAAAACTAAAAACCCTAATAAATTCTATGGAGAAAACCTAAGAGATGAAGACTAGGAGAGAGAAACGTATTGGAGAAGATTGCCCCCTTCTCACCGGCCCAAGAGTAAAGTAACATTTCCCTTGCTTTAGGGCAACATAAAATTGGAAGAAATTACAAGTTTTCCATCAAAAAGGTCACCGAAAAGTGAAAAATAGAAGTCTGCTGTGCGGGTCCTCTACTATCAGTAGTAAACCTACTACCGGTTGAAGAGCTCACTGGTTTCCTGCTTGAATTTCCTGGTAATTCCTATTACCGGTAATAAGACTCACTACCGGTAGTAGGGAACAACTTTTGCCAAAAAGCTTCGTTTTGCTTCCAAACTTCACCAAACTCAATCCAAGCATGCTCCATTACTTTGCAACAAAAAGGATCGCCGAAAAGAGGGCCTTCAACCCACTCTTTGACAAAAAAAAACCTATAAAACATTAAAAAGTGAACGTTAAGTCAAATGCATCGAAATTATGATATTTGAATTAGAATGTGAGACAAAATAGGGATAAAAGCACTGCTAGAAATGTGATTTATGATGCTAATCACTTTTCACGATGATATTTTTGAAAAATATATACTTTTTGACATATATGGCATGAATAAGATTTGTATCTAATCCATCAGTTTTTTAAGATATCAATCACACATTAGCAAAAGATAGATTACCTTTTACAGGTGCCCATAATGGCCAAAAATAATACCTTATGGTGCACGCAATGTCAACCCAAATCGACGCAATGTCACCCAACTCAAAGACGGAGCGTCAATCTTTCAAATAGCTAAAGCGCAATGCTTTTCCTTCAATCAGTTTTCTATTAGCTTTCAATATTTTTCATCCATCTCAGTTTATTTCAACTATGCTTTCAGTTTTCAATCGCAAGTTTGTAAGTAATTTCAATTCCCAGCACCTATCAATTCAACATTTCAATTCCAATTGTAGAACTTCAATTCAAGTCAAGCATTTCAATTTCCAAGAAATGTCTTCGATTAATTCAAGCAATTCAACTTTCAATCCAAGCACTGTGAGTTTTACTTTTAATGCTATTTTGATTTTATTTTCAAGCATGAATTTCCTTTCAATTATGTTATGAAATTTCCATTTCCATTACTGTTTAATTTATTTAATTTAATTAGTTTTAGACATTCTAGAAAAAATCCAGGAGAGTCAGAGAGACGAACCATTATCTCTCGTTAATCTCCTGATCCACAATTTTTATAGTGATCGACTTGGCACTAAGGCATTCCAACCTTAGTTTCGGCCAAGAGGTGCTGAGGGTCGTATTCTAACAATTTTTATTTGGACTTTAGCAAGTTCTGGCATGCTTACGCGTTACAAATTTTGTGTAAAGATTTTTAGAATGAACATGATGCATTTTTTTTAATCTATTTTTTTCACAAATCTACCCCTAAATTATGGTTATTAATAATCATGAAGGAGAATCTAATAGTCTTATATTTTGTCCACATTGATCATCTATTGTGCCAATGAAGTTTGAATTTTATTTTTTTTTTTGTTAAAAAAAAAAAGGACATTATCCAATTTAAGGGAACGACATTCGCAAACTAAGAGAGAGATTAATTGCAGCACCATAGTAGAAGATCAATACTCCATCGGAGTCCACTTACACTAAATATGATAAAGAGATTGAATAATTTATTACCCTAAATTAATTAGGATTTCCACACTTGAGGGGCAAAGCTTCATAGTAGCATTTGAGTGATGATTTAGGGTACTTGAGTGATTTAACGGTCATTCAAGTGTTTGTTGATTTTGGCTAAGTCAGCAAACACTCAAATGGCCATTAGATTTCGGCCATTTGAATGATGATCTAGGCCACTTGAGTGATCTAACAGTCATTCAAGAGTTTGTTGATTTTGGCTAAGTCAACAAATGCTCACTAGATCATAACTCTATATATATAACCAGAACTGATCCTATATGGACGTCTTTATGCTTCTTATCATCAGTCCACTTTCACTAGAAGAGTTATTTTGAAAAATCGACCGTTAGATTTGATAATCTTCATATGTATGTCTTGTCTACCAAAAATCACAGTGATCTAATGGTTGGTTTTTAAAATATAGGCATTTAAACAACTTTGACAACATCCAACGGTAAATATTGTCAAAGTGTTTCACAGATTGTATTTTGAAAATCGATTATCGAATCATTGTGGTTATTGGTAGACATGACATTCATAAGAAGACTATCTAATACAACGGTTGGTTTTTCAAAATATTTATCCTGTGCCTCCTAGATGGAATGGGCTAATGATAAGAAGCGTAAGGATGTTCTTACAAGATCGGTTATAGACACACACACACACACACACACAGGGACATGTTATATTGCCATTGTTTTTTTTCCACCAATTTTAACAATGCTTTTGCAAAACATTTATTATTTATTTGAGAGTTGTATTTTGAGAAACATATCGTTGGATTAAATATGCTCCTTATGAATGTTATGCATGCAAAAAAGTTAAGTCGATCAGACACTAATAGTAGCTATTCAATCCATAAAATCACATTTCTAATCTATAAAAAAATTTCAAGTTTATGGATGATGTAGTTCCTAATTTCCGATTAACTTGGGAGGCGTTTGAACCCCATTTAGCAAATGAAAGTCATTTTAGAAAAAGTGATTTCAATGATGGATTTTTTAAAAAGTCATTAGGAAAAAAAAAATAGTGTTTGGCAAGTGCATATTTTAAAAGTCCATTTGTATGGAAAAAAAAAATATGGAAAGTTCATTTGAAAGTCCATTTGATTTCCAAAAACTATTTATAATAACTTCTTTCATATGGACTTTTCAATAATTAACTTCTCATAAAAGTCCTTTTAAAATTTTTTACCAAACACTTAAAAAATTCAAAATGGACTTTTGGCTTCATGCAAACTCATTAAATAATGTTGTGAAATCATGTTAAATTTTTTTCAATCAAAAAATTAAAAAAGAAAAACGAAAAAAAGAAGGGAAAATGATCAATAGGCCCCTGATTATGGTCTTTTTTATCACTATGTCCAAAATATGTGATTTTATACTGATAGGCTCCTCCAGGTCAAATTAGAAGTCAACTATTAAGTATAGATTGTCTACAATACCCTTTCCTTATTTTAAGCTTGATTTTAGTTAAAATATTATTTCATGATTTATTGTGAATAGATAATTTAATATTTGAATAACATCTCCTACGGATCAGGTAAGTGTGATATTGGTTTATTTTTGAATTTGAATTATAATTAGAATTTTAGAGACCTTTCATTGTCTTTCTTCAATAACAGCCCCAAAAACTGTTTTATCCGAAAATCTCCATAGCCTCACCTCACGTGTTCATAGCCATTTCCCCAGCATAGCCTCACCTCACGTGTTCATGGTCATTACCCACATAAATATCTGAAACCTCCATAGCCTCACGTGTTCACTTCCAGATAAAGCACTTCCATTATTGTTGCTTCAAGGTATTTTAAAGTGGGTGGTTTGTTCTTTAAAAAAGGTTAGTTTTATTTTAGTTTTTACATGATTTATATGCATAGTTATTGTTTCATTTGTGTATGAAAGAATGTTTTTTTACAGAGATACTACTAGTATCTCTGTAAATTCATTTTCCATATCATATTTGTTTCAATTTAATTATAGAAACATGGATAAAATCATGGGAATCATATCGTATAAAGTTCCTTTAGGAAGACTGGGTTTATGCAATGTTGCACATGCATTATATTTTCCTTTCCTTATGCTATATCGGACTAACAATGTGTCACGCTCACACAGAGTCATAACTCTGTGCACTGATCCAAGATTAATAAGCACGACCACACAGAGTCACGACTCTGTGCAATGGTCCAATATGGTCTAAGCACGCCCACAATGATTCATGACTCTGTGTAAGTTTTCAAACTTAAAAATCACACTCACAATGAGTCACGACTTTGGGTTATGGTTCAAACTTAAAAATCACTCCCACAATGTGTCAATTTATACTCAATACTCTTTTATATAAAGAGTCACGCCCACAATGTGGCATGACTCAGATTAATGTGTAAAGAATATGCCAAATGTAGAACAATAAGTTCACAATGAGTCATATGTTTTGACTCGGCCCAAACAGAATTATGTATATATGATTTAAGTTTATCCTAATATAATCCCCTGATTTTAAGGAAGTTGATTAGGATGGACTTTCCTTTGTAAATGAGTTTCAATATTTGAAATACTCCTTGATTCATGAAGATAAGATTGAATAATATTCAGTTAAGTTGATTTTCTGATAATATTGGATAATATCCTGTTAATGATATAATCCCTTGATTTTAGAGAAGTTGATTAGGATGAACTTTCCTTTGTAAATGAGTTTCAATATTTGAAATATTCCTTGATTCATGGAGATAATATTGAATAATATTCTGTTAAGTTGATTTTCTAATAATATTGGATAATATTGGATAATATCATGTTAATGAAGGGGTATTTTTGTCTATTTTAATAAACTTTCACAGATACAAGTATCATAAAAAAAGGCAGGGACTAATTGGTATAGCACTCTTATACCAAGGGCTTATTGGTATAAACCCCTAATTTTAATTCATGAACAGCATACATGCATTAGCTAAATTACTTCATGAATAAAGTTTCCTTTTCCTTTTCTATTTTTGGGCAAGATATGCTATGAGTTATTTTTAGGAACTTTCTTAAAAGCTATGAGTTATTTTTTTGAAACTTTCTTAAAAATTAATTTAACTCTTTTAAAAAAAAATTTATAGCCCACTAATAAAAATTAAATAGGCCAGTTAATGGGTCGGTTAGGGTCCATTGGTGAGTGGGGCCCATTTAAGGATTCCGAGAAATTTTTTATTTGATAAATGTTTTCTTTTGGTTAAATGGAATAATTTGGATATCATTGCTTGTATAATACGATTTTAATTTAAGTGTTAAATTAATTATTTTATTATTAAAATCCACACTTTCAATAATCAAGTGGGAGAGGGATAAATTGTTTATTCAACAGTCTTCCATTATAAGTTCATAGTAAGATGGGATGTGTAACTTGTGTCATCTTTACGTGGTCTCCCTACGGAGGAGGGTACATATTTCATTGGTTACAAGATTGAATTTCTGAAAGAATAAAATTAAGCAAGACGAGATGAAAATGATCTCCCTACGGAGGCATTACTCACAACGGTTATCGCTAAATTTTAAATGATGGTAACACTTAACTAAAGTTAAAAGTAAGAGTCTCCCTATAGAATTTTATTTTTTCCTTTAGAGACCAAGGGGTATCGGGAATCATATTTACTTGATATGAGATACCTACATAATAGTATATGATGGAAATTTTTATTTGCACCAATCAATATTGCATCTGATTTCCTTACGGAAACATGTTATATAGGGTTGGGATTCCAATGCATTCTTTTTATAAAATGGTTTGTGGAATCCATTATAATTAAATGAATGAATGATGCTATTATGTTCATATTCTTACGTATGAATTGTTATTTATTTATTTCAGATTTGAAAAATGACTCTCAATCCACTTGAATCCATCCTTGAAAGGAATAAATTAATTGACAATAATTATGTGGACTGGAAGCGTAATCTTGACATAGTCCTATAGGCTGAGGGGTTCAAATATGTGCTTATAACAGAGTGTCCTGACTTACTAGGGCCAAATGCACCTATTGAGGATCAGGACAGATAAGAGCAGTGGCAAAAGGCTGATAATATGGCTAAATGCTATATCATGGCTTCCATGGAAAATGTTTTACAACATCAGCATCAGACTTATGCCATCGCTAGGGATGTCATGGTTAACCTAAAGGAAATGTTTGGGGATCAGGGGCATCCTACCCGGCAGACTTCCATCAAAGCTCTAATGAACACCAAGTTGAGTGAATGAACTCCAGTAGCTGAACATGTTATGAAAATGATGGATTATCTCAACGTACTGGAGATCTTTGGTGCTGAAATTAACAGTCAGTCTCAGGTTGATATTGTCCTCGAGTCGTTGCCAGACTCTTTCAATCAATTCAAACCGAATTACAATATGAACAAAATGATTTTTTCTTTAGCTGAATTGATGAGTTTCTTGAAGGCAACTTAGGGCATTATCAAAACTCACCTGGTGTTCATATGACTGAAAAGGCTTCTTATTCTAAATCCAAGGCTAAAGGCAATGGACAGAAAAAGAAGAATAAGCAGAATCTTAGACATCCTAAAGGTGGTAAAAATGATTCTGCTCTGCTCCTACTGGGGGAATAGGCAAGGGAAAGAAAGGAAAAGCTCCCAAGGATCTCCAGTACGTTGAGATAATCCATCATTTTCAAAACATGTTCAGTTATTGAAGTTCTTTCACTCATCTTGGTGTTCATTAGAGCTTTCATGGCAGTCTGCCTAGCAGAACGCCCCTTATCCCCAAACATTTCCTTTAGGTTAACCATGACATCCCTAGCAGTGGCATAAGTATGATGCTTATGTTGTAAAACATTTTCCATGGAAGCGATGATATAGCATTTAGCCATATTATCAGCCTTTTGCTCTACTCGTATCTGTCCTGATCCTCAATAGGTGCATTTGGCCCTGGTTGACACTCCATTGTGAGCACATATACAATCAAGTCATCCTCTATTGGAAAACCAAATCCAAATAATGAAACCCAAAATAAGTCATACACCCATCGTAGCTAATTCCACCATCATTTTATGGTGATCATTTTTTAATAAGTCGTATGGGACATATCTTGAAAAACTACATAAATGCATAAAACAAGTTAAAAGAGATCCATTTTTGTATCATGTAGCTAGCTATAGAAGTAAAACATAACTTGTAAATCTTTCTTTATTAGCTTAATTGTGAGCTGACTGACTTCGTATGCCCAATTAACCCCAAATGGGAAACATCATGTTGCAAACCCCATTTTATGAGTTTATGACCTGTGTCATCCACAAGGCCCAAGAACATTAGTAATTGTCTGTACTGATTAATATCATGCTCAACAATGATCCCAAATGCATTTGATGTATGTTCCCTAAATGCATTAACTATTTTGTTCTCACCACAGCATGTATGCCACATGTCCCACTCATACACCATAGTCTCTGTTTCTAAAGACAAAACTTAAGCTCTTCCCTCGAAAAATAGTGATTTGCCACTTGCAACAAACATTTTGATTATTATTCAAGGGCCGACATTCATTTCTACAATTTAAAGCATTTTCTAAGTACACTATTTATTAAGAAACAAAATAAGGTTGGCAAATAATTGAACATCAATTGCTCATAATAGTGATTTGGGACTTTACCTTCCACTTTAGCTCAGCAACTTCTGTCTCATCGCAAACCTCCATAACCAATGCCTAATATGAAAACAATAAGCACGCTGGTCATATTTTAAATCAAATTGAAATGCTGCAAGCACCTACAATCCATTGTGAAAGAAGCAAGAGACATAATCATTCTCATCCAACATGAAATAAAAAATTTATGCAAGACTTATCAAACAAAAATACCCATAGACATAGTAAAAAAAAAAAAAAGAAATTACAATATGGAAGGAGGCCATGCTTTAGGCATGCATTTTATACATTGAATATATCTAGGTCGGGTGACTTAGCCACCAATAAAGTCCACATACGATGACTACAATTAGATGTTACATTTGCAAACTCACGCCCTCAAATTGAAGACATTATACATCTACCTAAATACACATTTTAGATATTGAGATTCATGCATCAAGGCATGACTATAAGTAGCTTGTGTAAAATGTTAGCTAAAACTAAAGAAAAGAAATTCAATGGCATCGTTAATGATCAAGAGTATACTAATAGTAGCGACTCTACCTTCCCCATATATAATTTGCACGAGTTTTCAGGGCGTAGTAGATGAATTGCGACTATTATTGAAAATTTTCAATCCCAGAGAAAAATGATAACTCAAAAATACTTGGAAGGCTAGGTTTCTAACACTCCTTGAAGTAATTCCTCTTTAATTTGTAGTGACAAATGTATCACCTGAAGTTTAACTATATTTGACATCTTGGTTTAAATTCAAACTTAACTTCTACAAATTAATTTCACAAACAATATGAATAGTAACTATGCTAATGAAAAATGTCAAGGTTTAGGTTGTAAGTTCTATGAGGGAGAGGAGAAGACCAAAAAGAGTGGGTTCTAGTAGTGAGAAAAGATATGTTATAGCATGGCCATAGATAGAGCGAAATGGAGAAGCAAGATTCAATTACTATTAGAAATCGCCAACTAGACATATTTGTTCCGACCTACCCAACCATTCACAATAAATCAAATCAGAAGTTATTAGAAGCACTTCAATACCACCTACAAAAGATAAAGTAATAGAAGCCTTACAAATTTAGATATGTATCACCTTTTGCTCATCATTATTGAGAGTATCCTTGATGGCCTCAACTTTTGCTGCAAGCCGCAACAGCCACAAAAGAGTGCACCTACCTCCAACTACAATACCTTCCTCAACAGCTGCCTGAAAAGAAGAGAAATTTCCTAATTAAGTTACAACTTGATTTTAAATGTGACAACAAATGACAGAAAGGCAACAGATCAAGAAAAGTAAGAAACTCTGGAACTGATTGAGCAAATCTCATAAAACAAGACCCTTGTTGCATTAAGAGCATCCTCTACTCTCAATTTCTTTTCTTTGAGTTATGTTTCCGTTTGTGCTCCAACTTGAATAACAGCAACACCACCAGAAAGTTTTGCAATTCTCTCATTAAGCTTCTCCTTTTCGTAATCTTGTTCTGCTGCCTGCGCAGCCATACACACATCAGTACAGTAGTGACAAATAGTGCAATGAATATAGATGATGGAAGAGTAAATTTACAAAAATGCACCTCAGCAAGGTTCCTGATCTGAGTGACTCGTTTATTCACTGCTTCCTGGGTGCTTCCATTACCAACAATTATAGTTGTATCCTTGGTGAGCACAACTTTAGCAGCATGCCCCAAGACCTCCTTATCAGCTTTATCTAGTGATAACCCAACCTCATCTCTAATCACAGTTCCTGAATACACCAAGTGAAAATTTAAAGCTATAGCAAGAAAACACAAACTTTAAAAGTTAAAAAACTACCATCATTAGATTTTAGACCGACCTCCAGTAAGAATAGCAATATCATCAAGATGTTGGCTTTTGCGCTCCCCGAATCCAGGGGCTTTCAGTGCAGCAATCTTTAGGGCCCCTTTGAGCTTGTTCACAACAAGAGTAGCAAGAGCTTCCTGCTCAATGTCTTCTGCAATTATCAAGATTGGATACCCCACTTTTATAGCATCTTCCAAAACATTAATCAAATCCCTTGCATTGGTTATCTTTTTGTCAACCAGAAGCAATTAGCAACTTCTTGTTGCTAATTAGCAACTTCATATGGAGAATTGGGAAATATATTAATTAGCATCTTCATACTTCTATAAATCCAGATATGGTGCTTACTGTAAATTCCACTATAAATTCTAATGACTCAAATTGACTCTAAAGCTGATAGCAATACCTGTAAACTGAACACTCTACCTCCTAAATTTTGACATACTCCTTGAATTCACTTAATTACAAACATGCTTCTACTGAGAATAAATGTAAAGTTCCTTATATTCATATAATTGTGAACATACTTCTACTAAATTAATACTAATCTTATGGAACTTTTGTCCCAATGATCCATCTAATCACATAGAGAAAGCACTCCTCAATGTTAAAACATGCCATTCTCATTGTGGAAAGAGCACTTCAATTCCAGACCAGTTCGTACTTCTAGTTATGCCTGGATTGAGAATTAACAAATTGGCATAAAAAGTGAGGTGTGGGTTCAGGGGTTCAATTCTCGCTGTAGACCAAAAAAATTAGAAAAAGAGAAGGGAAATGGGAAAAAAAAAAAAAAAAAAAACAGAGAAAATTGATACTATGAAAACCAAATGCCTTGATTGCCTTCAAGGTCCAACCACAAAAAATCCAGCAGTTGGCACTCCATTCTGACAATTAAACTAATCTCAACAAAACCCTATCTCAGCTCTCTATGTAAGGCTAAAAACACATAATTTTATAAAGATATTCCACTCTATGCAAAGCTAAAAAGCATTAAGTAGGATGACATAACAGAGTTGTGACAAATACTCATTCTGAGTTTATACAGATGACTTTCCCCACAAAATTTATCACTGATAAGATTTTAACGGTTTCCTCACTTTTCAAAAAAGGCAAAAACTTTCTTCATGGAGGCTGCAATTGTTTTAATGGAAAATGACATCAAAGAAAGGAGAGTATTAAATGTACCGACTCTGTTGCATGACACTGTGTATCATTGTAATTACTAAATATAATTTATTTTCATGTATTCGCATAACATAAGATTAACAAGGGGACTATATGAGCCTATTTCCAGCAAGCAAGAACTTCACTTCCCCCAAACATTAAAAGGAATTCATTTTCCTTCATTTCAAAGAGAAAAAAAAATACTGTTACTAATAGATTCAATCCTCTTTTCTCAACTATTACAAAGTCAGTAGGAAAGAAACAATCTGCATACATGCAGCCATGCACAGCATTATGATAAAAAATGCGGGCTTATTATTACATATCTATGCCAAAATGAGGATGGAAGAGCAAACACAGAAAATTTGTACCTTGGCTAAAAAGGTGCCAAACTCAACTAGTTTCTTTTTCAATGGTGTCCCTTCCTGCAACCAATTACAGATTATAAGATCAATTAGAATCCACAAATTCTCATCAAAGATGTATACACAGGTACAGTTTAATGGAATCTTCTTCTTCTTCTTTTTTGGTTGGAATTCAATGAAGTCATTTAGCTGAGAACAATAGGAAAAACAGATAGATGCAATACGTATCATGTCTTGTAACTTTTTTCATCTATGTTTTTTTTTTTTTTTGGTTGAAACTCCATGAAGTCATTTAGCTGAGAACGATAGGAAAAACAAATGGATGCACTGCAGGCACCAACACCTATGTAACAGTTTTTTCTTTTCACAAAATGAACAAAGCATAACACTTGGAAATCAAAGCACCAACAAAGGTTTTTCAAAAAAAAAAAAAAAAAAAAAAAGACTACAAAGAGTATTTAAAACTCAAATACTATATTTAGGTGTTTAAGTGTTTTGAGGTAATAGATCAAATTTCAGTGACCCTAATTCTGACCAAAGTTTTGAATATTTACTATCAAGTACCAAATACCTATGACAGTGTTCATTTACTACAAAAACTCCGCAACAAATCTGAAAATGGAAAGCAAGAAACACAAGTTTCTGTTGGACGATAGAATATTAAAGAAGAATGTAGGATGGAACTAAAAAAGAAAAATGAACTCGTGCAGACCAAAGACCTTAGTAAAAAGAAAAATCTCAGAGAACAAAATACTGGGGAAAAAAAAAAACTGTAAACCTATGATACTTACATCTTCCGTTCATAACCCTTGGAAATCAAAGCACCAACAAAGATATTTTTAATTTAGTTTAGTGAAAATTTAAATATCTATAATTCATAACTAAATATATATTGTTTGATAACCAAAATTGAAATCTCATTTGAGTGATTGATAATTAAAATTAAATAGTTGATATAGGTTTTTCAGCATTAAGATTGAAAAATGATTGGTTTTAGAAGGAATATTGCTCATACGAATTAGGAAACATTAATATCCATTCAACAATTACTTTCGATTATTAAAAAAAAAAAAAAAAATTATAGAAAGTTGCAGTGAATTGACTGTAATTCATAGAATTAGGAAACATCAACTAAAGGCTAAAATCCTCAAAATAGTTCTTCTAACTAAGCAAAGAATGAGTTTGGCCTTAAAAACAAAAAAAAAAAAACAAAAACAAAAAAAAACCTAAGCAATTAAAGAATGACACATGAATGATGTGTTTTTTCTGTTTCACTCGAATGCCCATGCGTTCTCCTTCCGAATTTCCTCTTCTTCCTCTGGAGTGAAGTCATTCGTTATGTTGAAAATCTTGCGTATCTCCTCTGGAGTCTTTCCTTTCATCATGTCTGCCACCGTTTGGCACGTCAAATCCAGAAGGTTCTTGATGTCCAGAAAGTTTGCCGCCTGAAGATATAAGTACACAGAATTAAGCTCAATGTATTAAAAAAAAAAAAAAAAAAATGACAAATCAAAACTATTCCAAAAGCGAAGGCATATTTACTCTAGAAAATCATAGGAAAGAAATTAAACTCCAAATTAAAGAATAGATCATATGCATAACGAGATGAATCACATTCATCCTAACTAGACCTGATCCTATTGATCAATGAATGCCTGATATAAATCCTCGATCATAAGAAATTATTAAAGAATATCACACAAAAAACACTCTTCATCCTACTTTACTAGCAATTTATAAACATATACACATGCTGACACGCATATATATATATATATATATATAAAGAAACGATCCATTAAGGACCGGTCCTTATCTTTCGGTAAGGTCCATTCACCATTTTTTCGCTGAAGATAGGTATTTTGAAAACCAACCATTGGATTAAATAATAATATCATGTATGTCATGTCTGCCAAAAATCACGATATTCCAATCATTGGTTTTCAAAATATAATTCATTTTCATTGTAACATTATTTAGTGTTGGATGTTATAACAATTGTTTAACCGGCTGTATTTTAAAAACTGACGGTTGGATCACTGTGATTTTTGGCAGACATGATATAAATAAGAAGATTATCCAATCTAGCGGTCAGTCTTTCAAAATACATATTCTAATGGTGAGTGGACCTTAAATTAAGATTAAGGACAGGTCCTTACTTGATCATTTCTGTATATATATATATATATATATATATGTGTGTGTGTGTGTTTTCTAGTCAGCAAAACCTGATTTTAACTAAAGTGAGCAAAGAATACAAGCCCTCCGATTGGAATCATGAGATGAATCATCTATTAAGTGAATGAGAATCCAAGAGATTGTACACAGAAATCGAGAGTAGAAGTGGATCGAAAAACTAACCAAGATGAGGTCGAATAGAGTGTTCTGATCGACCTTGACAAAATCAGCATCCCAGGTCTTGAGATCGGCATCGACGGTGGAAGAAGACTCGACGTGCTTCTTGGAGTACTCGATGACCATGGAGAGAATCTTGCCGGTGACTTTAGGCACGGGGATGACAGAGTTGGCACAGTCATCCTCGATCATATGCTTGATCGTCAGCGATTCCATCGCCACTACTTCCTCCACCTCGAACACCTCTCCATCAGAGCTCTTCAATGTGATTTTCTTTGGAGACGACATTGTATCAGCAATAAAACTTTATCACAAACCCTAATCTTTCTGGGAGAATATATGAGAGAGAGATGTTGTTTCTACTTTGTAGGTAGAGTGAGAGAACGTTGTTGGATGCGCCCCCATTTTATACAGGTCTCGGGATGGTTACAACTTACAATCAGGGAGGGACTTGGATTTTCCAATTTGTGTCCAAGCATGAGTAGATGTGCGGCACGTAAGGTGCTTTCAAACAAATTAGAAAAGCACTTGTAACCGCAACTGGGTTTAAGATTTCAATACTTTTTTTCAAAGCTTTAAATCAACTAAAGCATGAATAATTAATAATAAAATAATATAAAATATCATAAATATGTGAAAATTGGAAAGGAAAAAAAATTAAAACTCAACTGTGGCATCAAGAAACCGCAACTGATTTTTTTTTTTTTTTTTTTTTTTTTTTTTTATCATCTCACTAAAATGTCAATTTTTTTTCTCAATGATATTAGTAAAAGACAACCTTTGGATCACTAGAATTTTTGGCAAGATTGAAATTCATAAGGAGTATATATAAGAAAACGATAATTTTTTCAAAATTTATTCTGCATTTGGTTCTAGGCATGCCACCTTATGCAACTTAGCATAAAGTGTGCCTTATAATATACTCCCTTATTAAACCAATACTACAAATAAGGTGCACTCTATCATGATTAATATGTTCTGCATTTTATCCATGCATTTTTCTTCTAATGTTATTTACTTGTAGATTTGGTTTAATCAATGAGTGTTATAAGGTGCACTTTGACTAATGTCATTTTGAAAAATTGTAACGTACTCTTTTGTTTTTCAAAATATCACCATTTTTTTCGGTTGAATCTTTCAGAAACTGACTGTTGGATCATTGTGATTTTTGGCTAGCATAAAATTCACAAAAGTGTATCTAATCCAACAGTTAGATTTTTAAAATATGTTATGTATTTGGCCTTATACAATTCACTTTACGCAATTTAGATAAAGTGCACCTTATAACATTCCCTGATTAAAGAAAATCTATGAATACATAATATAATATAAAAAAAATGCATGGATAAAATGTAGAACATATTAATTAGGATAAAGTGTACCTTATTTGTAGATTTGGTTTAAGCCGGAGTCTATTATAAGATACCATTTATGCTAAGTTGTGTAAAGTGACGTGCCTAGAGCTAAATGTAGGACAAGTTTTAAAAAACTAACCATTGAATTAAATACACTTTTTTATGAATTTCAAGCTTGTCAAAAATCACAGTGATCTGACAGTCCATTTAATTTTAACAAATATTACTGTAAAAAACTTGTGACTTTTTGGCATGAAATGTAAAATATATATTTTTTGTGAAGCCGCTGCTGCGGTTTCTTGATTCCGTAATTGTGTTTTAAAATTTATTTATTTATTTTTCAATTTTAGCATTTTTCTGATATTTGGTAATCTTTTATTATTTTTTATTAATTATTCATCTTTTAGACGATTTAAAGCTTTGAAAAGCAAAAAAAAAAATTTTTAATTAAAATTAAAATTTTAAAGTTGCAGCTAGAAGCCTACAAGTGCTTTTGTAATTTTGTTTGGAAAGCACCCTGTGGAGTGGCGGAACCAAAGGTAAGGAAGGGGGCCCATGACTTTTTGAAAATTCCCTACATAGGGAAGTTATATCTTACATAAAGCTGCATAAGGTATTTTTAATAGGGCCAAATGTATCGCATATTTTGAAAAACTGACTATTAGATTAGATGAACTGTTAGTCAATTTCATGTTTGCCAAAAATCAGAATGAGCAAACGGTTGATTTCTGGCAAATGTCACTGTGAAAAATTATTACATTTAATTTGTTCTTCAAAATATCACCATTTTTCCCTAGTCAGCTTTTCATAAATCGACCGTTAGATCACTATAATTTTTTGTGAACATGAAATTGATAAGCATATCATCTAACCTAACGGTCAATTTTTCAAAATATGCACTGCATTTTGTCATATTGAGGTCACCACTTTGTGTAATGTACACCTTATCATATCATTCTTGTTATTTTATACATTGTATATCTTACACAACCACTCTAAAAACCGGCATTCCTAAATAAACAATAAAATTGAAGGAACAAATTAGCATTAAAATTTTGGAAAGGGATTGAGGTAGCTGTTGAAAAGAGAAAAGAGAGAGAGAAGAAAAAGAGAGAGTAGATTAGAGGGAATGTAAATGAAAGAGAGGGAATTTTGGCTAGAGGCTCGCATAAACATCATGCATTTATACTTTTATCTTCCTCAATTAAAGGTGAGAACAATTCAATTTTCACAAAATTGTTTTGAGTAGACTTGAATCACACACACACATATATATATAATAACCCAAAAAGGGTTAAAATTGAGAGAACTATACTCAATTGAATTTTTAGAAAAAATATATAACCTTAAAATAATTTATTTTAAACTATGATCCACAAACTTTAACAAACTTTTATAGATTATACTGAATTTGGATGGAAAGTCTATTTAACCTTCCAAATCCATGGGTTGAATAGTGTTATCACCAAATAAATTTGTATGAATTTTTATGGTATTGAGATTTTGGCACTAATCTTTTGTAAACTTACAATTTTATGTATATTATAAAAATGGTTATTTTAAGTCTTTATTATATTAAAAATTAATACTCTTACATTAAAATTTTGGTCCCCTTGAGAAAAAATCATGGTTCCGCCCCTGACCCTTTGCCTGTAAGTACCTTTGTTCAACCATTAGATTTGCAAAAAACTCCCCACCAAGCGTGGCCTAGCGAGTCATCCGAAGATATGACTCATGTTGCAATTTATATATATTCAGCGTGCTTTTTTAAAAAAGAAAATTACATTTTGCCCTACGAACTTTTGGCTATTTTCACAGCCTGTTGTTTCAACTACATCAACAACAACCATACGGTTTTAATTACATCAATGTGTTCCCTAAACTATTAAATTGTATTAAATTATCCTCTTATTTGTGTTTTTTTATTTATTTATTTTTTATATTGAAAGTAGTGTTAAACTTGTTATTTTTTAATGCAGTATTTATCCTAAATTGCTAATGGGTCTAGAGGAATATCAGTGAAATTTCATGATTTTTCTCAATATATTTTATTTATTATGAATTTTATTTACTGTGTGAAGAAAATAATTCATAAAAATTAAAATATGTTGAGAAAAATCATGTAATTTCACCGATATGCTTATAACATGTTAATATTTTAGGATAAATATTGCATAAAAAATAACAAGTCTAACATCATCTTACAGTCAAATAAACAAATGGCTAACTAATGTAGACATCCATTTTTTAACATGGGAAGGGTCATAAATGGTTGCCTGTGATTAGAGGTGAAATGGGGCGTTAAAACCCTAAGTTGCCAGTTTTACCCTTGTGAGCAGTTAGATAGAGGTCGTTATCGCATGTAGGTTTTTAGGTCAGATTGAGTCGATTCTTCTTGTATTAAGTTTTTAGAGAGTCTAGGAATATCCCTGTTAAATTTCATGGCATTCTGAGCCAGGCTTGATAGAAAATAAGACCTTTCGTGACTTGAAGGGCAATACTGTCCTTTGAATCACAAAAGCTCTTAATGACTGTCGGTCTTGTCTCGAATGGCCTCGAGGATTTAACACGGATATTTAGGGGTTGTTTGGTAGCTAATTTGATCAGTGGCAAGGTTCATAAAGCCTCTAGGCTCATGTTTTGATCACTTGTTATTTTTTTTTTGGCTCTTTTGAAGGCTTAGGGATTCGACTGGGAACTACCGGGATTCGATCTTTTTATCAAACCAAAGCCTTCAAAAGCTTTAAAACACTTTCTAAATGTTTTCAAATATTTTTTCGAGAAGTATAAATGATTTCGAAAGTGATCAGTTAGCAGATTTCAAAACCCTAATTTGGGCCCGGCAGGCCCTAAACAGCTAATCGGCTGACTTTTCCCTAAAACCTTGACTTTGGTCAATGCATTTTCACTTTATACACTTCTAAAAACATTGAGAATCGAATCAGGATCTTTTTAGCGCTTGAATCGTCGAATTTGGACTTGAAACAGGCCCGAAAAGCCAAAAAAACCAAAAATTGGTCGAAACGGGTTGAGATAGGCCCATATAAGGAAAAATTGGGCTGAGGCTCGATGATCATCCCCCAAGGGACGGCCAACCGTCCATGAGGGACGGCCAACCGTCCCAAGGTGGATGGTCACCCGAGCCAATTGCTTATACCTGCTATTTTTCAGTCTTCTGATTTCCTAGGACTTTGCCAAGTGTCCAGCTCGACCTTGGGGACTCTGGGACGAACTTAGAGACCTTGGAAGACTGGATTATGACTCTTGGATCATTCCTAAGAGTTTTAATGTGAGCCATTGATCAAATTAAATCTTCCCTATAAATACAGGGCCCTGAAATCAGTTTTAGCACAACACACAGTGCATTTAGAGAGCCAAATTGGAAGAGTAAAGCCTTAAGGCATTACACCAGCCCCCTTAGCAACTTGAGCTACATCTTTGAAGTCCTTAGAGTTTGAAGAAGAAGCTACAAGCAAAGGTGAAGAAGGCAAAAAAGGTTAGTGCAATTAATCAATGTGTTTGTTTTGATAACTTACAAGAAATATGCATTATTATTCTTCTTCTTCTTTTGTTTTCATTCTTCTTCTATGGTCATGATATGATAAGGATGGATGCTAGGCTTGCATATTCATAGGTTAGGAGTAAAGAATTAATTATTTAGTATGTAGGTCTCAATTTCTGTGTTTATGAGATTTTCATGGTTAAACTTTGTAAAGTTTGGTTGTTTTGGGCATGTTAGTTATCATAGAGTAATAGAAACATGTTGAGGAGTTCTTTTATTTTTAGTATGCATGATAAGGATTAGTTTTATTTGTATGATTTTCTGTTTTTTATAGGAATGCATGTTAGGATAGAAGTTTGAGTCCTTTTTTATGTTAGGGTGAGTTTGTAAGTTGCATATTAGTGTTATAAGATAGTTTTGTATTTTAGGGTTGTTTATATCATTATTCTTAATTATATTCTTTAATATTGATGCTTGGGATGTTATACAACTTGTGTTCGAGGGAGCATGCCATGGTAATTTCCTTCCCTTGTGCTAATTAGAATGAACATGATTTAGTTTAATGGTATTTTGGCATATCATTACTAGGTTGCATTTAGTGCATTTTTTACCATCTTTTATTCATCATTTGGGGGTTTTAATCCATATTTAAAATCACTTTTAATTCTGTCCAGAATTTAAAAGTGTCTTTAGAGAAGGTTGAAAGCCATTTTTAGGGTCAAATCTAACTTAAGAATATGCTTAGGTTCACATAGATAACTTAGTTTGCATTTAGGACATTTTTCATGCACTGTTTACATTCTTTATTGCATTTTTAGTGTATTTTCCAGAGATTCCAGCATGCATAATGTTAGTATTTTAGGTGTTTAGACTAACCTAGGACTAGTTAGAGACCTTAGGATTAGGGGGGTCACTTGACCCCACTTAGGACTGTTCTTTGTTCTAAGAATTACAATAGGAATAAAATTCTATTTTGGAAACCCTTTCGGGAAAAAACCACAGGAGAAAACAACAATCCACTATAGAAAAAGGAGTACAAAGATTATATCATACACTTGATCTCACTAATTCCGGGCCTAGTGTACTAAGATCTCATCAACTCATCTCAATAAGTCCTCCATCTTCACAGCATGCTCAGCAACCAATCTCATTGGCCTCACTCTTGATTTCTCAATCAAAAGCCATGAGAAATCTCCTATCTCCATAGAAAATTTTCACCATAGATATTGAAGTATTGTTTCCAAAGTTTCTAGACATTCCTAAAGGAAATCAGACTGAATCCATATGATGTAAATGAAGAGACACTATGATTCTTTCGAGTAGAAGAACACTCAAAACTTACAAGAGAGAAACAACTCTATGGTTAGAGAGGGTATGAATTTTTGGAGGCTGGCTCAACCCTAAATCTCATAAGAGATCGTATATATAGAGGGAAAAATAACCTGGGGTGTTTACCAAAGGTAAGAGCAGTAAATAGGCAGTGAAAAACATTTTTCCTGAACTTGGATCGATCTAGGGGGGTCTTGGATCGATCCTCATTGTTATTGTTTGGCAATTTATGAAAATCATGGACTTGGATCGATCGTCATTGTTTCTGTTTTAGCAATTCGAAAATCCAGATCTTGGATCGAAAATCCAGATCTTGGATCGATTCATCACCACTCTTGGATCAATCCAAGTTTGCTAAAATGCATTTTTTTTGCCCTTTTTTGATCAATTTAAAGCCACATACAAATGTTATATGGGTGTACAAGGCATCTAACCACTTAAACAAGATTGTCTAGGTCATTAAGTCACTTACCATCCTAGACCATGGTGAGTTAGAGATGCAGCAACAGCTTCGCTTGAGATTATTTGTACACATTCTAAAAAGAATACAACCCAAACCAAGTTTTGAAACGAAACTAGCCAACACACATAATCAAAACCTAACAATATTCACCAGTTACAAGAATAACATCCATTAGAATGTTAATAGCTATTGTAGTTGTGCATAATCTTGAAATACACCAAATGGATGTTAAAACAGCTTTTCTAAATGGTGAATTAAATGAGGAAATTTATATGGAACAATCTGAAGGGTTTGTAATTCCAGGCCAAGAGAGGAAAGTTTGTAGGCTTGTAAAATCTCTTCATGGATTAAAACAAGCTCCAAAGCAATAGCATTAAAATTTTGACAAAGTGATGATGTCAAATGGTTTCAAAATCAATGAGTGTGACAAGTGTGTCTATATCAAAGAAACTTATGATAGTTATGTCATTGTTTGTCTTTATGTTGATGATATGATTATTATTGGAAGTAATAATGGTGTCATTACTGCTACCAAAAAGATGTTAAATAGAAATTTCGACATGAAAGATATGAGTGTTGCAGATGTTATTCTAGAAATTAAAATTTCTAAAACATCTAGTGGAATAGTATTATCTCGATCTCATCATATTGAGAAAATACTAAGGAAATTTAATTAGTTTGATTGCAATCTTGTGAGAACACCGGTAGATATAAATCTATATCTGTCAAAAAAATAAGGGTGAAGCTATATCTCAACTAGAGTACTCTCAAATTATTGGAAATCTGATGTACTTAATGAATTGTACTCGACCTAACATAACTTACTCAATAAGTAAATTGAGTAGATATACTAGTAATCCAGGTGTAGATCACTGGAAGGCAATAGTTAGAGTTTTAAGATATTTGAAATATATTCTAAACTATGGTTGTGCTATACCAGATATCCAGTTGTACTTGAAAGGTATACTGATGCGAATTGGATATCTGATACAAAGGACTCTAAATCCACAAATGGATATGTATTCACTCTTGGTGGCGAAGCTGTGTCTTGGAAGTCATCCAAGCAAACGTGCATTGCTAGATCCACAATGAAATCTGAGTTTATAGCTTTAGATAAAGCTGGTGAAGAAGCAGAATGGCTTCGATACTTCTTAGAAGACATTCCAATGTGGTCAAAACATGTGTCAGCTATCTGTATCTATTGCGATAGTCAATCAGCTATTGGAAGGGCACAAAATGATATGTATAATGGTAAGTCTCGATATATACGTCGAAGACATAATACTGTAAAACAGTTGCTCTCCAATGGAATTATTTCCATAGAGTATATAAAGTCAAAAGATAACCTAGCGGATCCGTTAACTAAAGGTTTGACTAGAGAGCAAGTATATAATTCATCGAGGGGAATAGACTTAAAACCTAAAGTTTAAGAGTTACCATAATGGAAACCCAACCTAGCTGACTGGAGATCCCAAGATCTAGGTTCAAAAGGGACAACCTAATTGTGTGTGACTCAGAAGAATCACTAAGAAGAGATTTCTCTTACCTATTCCTATAATGAGACTGTGATACCTGTAGCGTGAATCAGGTTAGCTAAGCTTTTAATGATTATTATAGCTTGAATTCTTCAAGTGGGGTATAGCACGATTCTTTTAATAAGAATCACCTATATGAGTGTAGAAGGGGCCGCTTCTATGAGAATGGATAAGGCTGAGTTCTCTAGAGCACTTATGAAAACTAGGTTTGTTCAGGGCCAAAATGAACACAATTATGAGAACCAAAAATATCCGAAGGGAAACCGTGTGAATTCTGTTGTCTTGGTTTGCACAAAAGAGCTGAACAATTCAAGACACCATATTCACTGATTAGCTAGCAAACCCGATAATCTTTCACTAAGAAAGGCTCAAGGCCACAAGCTACCTTTCTTGATGCGGGGACTCTTCTTATCTCTTTCTTGAGTCAACATTTGTTATATGCATAGTTATCCGACCAATTTTCATTCATGTGGAGGATTGTTATATTTTGAGCTTAAGTAAGCTACTGTAGCTTAATTTATATATGGGTTCCACAAGCCTTTTCAAGTGGGCCCATATTATAATATATTCATCTCATGAAGGAGATTATTATGTTGTATTGGAAAAAAGTGGGAAGTTTGTGTGTTTATATACTCCTAGCCTATTTTATATTTATTGATGAGATTGATGCAATTGGTCGAGCAAGATGGCATGCATGGAGGCTTCATTGGTGCCAATATTTGGAAATAATTAAACTTTCGATCGAATTCCCTCTCATCAATTTCCTCTCATCAAATATGGGCCGGAGCTTTAGTTATTACCCATTAGGTTTAGCCCTATTTGTGCTAGTTTTGCAAAAAATCACTTTTTAGAAATCACTTTTTAGATAACTATCTCTTCGCATCTCTTTAGAGTTATGTATTAACAACATCTTGACGTATTAAAATTTTTGTAGTTGAAGTGCTAGTGGAAAAGGCTAGGAGGTTAAATTTGCCAACCATCCCTCAAGTCGTTAGGAAATAATTATCACACAAAGTGATTTTAGGCAAAACTATTTCTCAAGTAAACAAACAACCTCTTAAAATGTCAAGTGAAATTTTGAATTCCCAAAAAGTGATTTAGATAAAAGTATTCCAATTTCCAAACGGGGTTTAGAGTCTTGAAAAAAGCTATTCTCATTGTATAAGCAGACTATTTATTCAAGTAAATAAACCATTGTATAAGTAGACTATTTATTCAAGTAAACAAACCACCTCTTAAGTCTTGACACATCAAGTGAAATTTTGAATTCCTAAAGTGAGTGGGTCTACTCTCATTGTAAAAGTATTCCAAACAGGGGCTTAGAATCTCAAAAAAGTTACTCTCATTGTATAGCCCTTTTGTTTTGAGTGGGTTTTCCTCAGAGAAAAAAAAAATGAAAATAATACTCATTCTGCCAATTTTACCGTTTCCTCTTACTCTCTCTCTCAAAAACAAGTGTAATCCACATGTCTCCCATAGTCCCATGTGAGGTAGATCTTGCCCCTCGAAAAAGAGATAGTAAGGCTCTGTTTGGCTACACGAATGTTATATAGGAAAGTACCATTCATGAAAGGAAAAGAAAAATAAAGGAAAGTTGTTTTCTGCATGTGTTTGTTTAGTAGGAAAACTTCAGAGGAAAATATCATTTCGACTGTTTCTTTGTAAAAAAAAAAAAACCAAAAACAGAGAAAATTTAATAGAATATATATTATTTACCTTTTAGTAGAGTAACATTAAATTATTAATCACAGTTGATATTAGTTTTCGTTGAATAATTATATAATATATTTTAGTTACCTTCATAGGCCACATATTTCGTACATTGCATGACTACTAGTTTAGCAAATAAAATCAAATGATGTACAGCCTTAATTTTCATTAAGACAATAGGACCACATCAAGCGTAGCTTTACATGGCTTTTAGTTTGAAGGGATGGCACTTCCTGTGATAACCCAGTCCTCAGATGCAAAACAAAATTTTAAACAGGTTCAACTTTTACCTTTTGGCACCTGAACATATAAAAAAAAGCCCATGCCTCTTCGGTAATTTACAAGTACAGAACTATTATAGTTTTCACCCAAAGTCAAGTACATATACATGGCATGACAATCTGCAGTTTTTACTCTTTTTTAACAGAAATTGCACTCGCCAAAAATTTTTAACAGAAATTGCACTCTCACCAAAATTTTTTACCTTCATAGGATCTGGGAAGCCATTGCTGAAGAACATGTATTGTGGGTGAAAAGAAAAACACCACTTCTCTGCATTTTATGCAAGTGATTCATTCAAGTAGCACTGGATGAGCCCTCACCTAAATCTTCCGAATCTGAATTCTCAACCATCTTCTCAAGTGATTCCATATCCCCAGCTTCAGAGAGAGTATGTAGCCGAAGTTTATCTGCATCTTCACTGAAGAGAGAGAGAGAGAGAGAGAATTTGAAAAATTATCAGTAAATTTGGCATGGCAGACACTGAATTTAAGAAATCGAGGAAAGAGGCATACTCTGTAACCCCAAATATTTCCTTGACAATTAAGGAGCTATCCCTTGAACAGAACTCTGGAAGCTGGTCCAACAATAGGAAAAAAAAAAAAAAAAAAATGCAAAATCATTTCAAGACATTAAATACTAAAGAAATCAAAGATCGAGTTTGGGAAAACAGCAGTAACTAGATTTAGCCAGCCCCAAGAACAACAAAATTAAAACTTAGCATCTCAAAATTCAGAAAACCAGTTTAAAGGACTTTTGATGGCTGGGTCTGTATGCCTCTTTATTATAAAATGGAGTCAATTGGATGATTACATCCGCATGCAGTCCACCAGAATTTTCCTCTTTTAGTGCACGACAGAGGCTTACTGTGAGGTCATATTTAAATAGAACATGCCCTTGGCAGGCTAAAAAAACTAATAAATACTAATTTTGATCTTTCAATAGTATGTGATTGATTGAATTCTTCTATATATAAAATCTAAAAGGAATATAGCAGTCAAGAAAACGTTACCACACTAGCTGTTCAGCTACATACCTCAGATAGATAATAAACCTTTCCAAAAAGGGTCTGCACAGCAAGTTTTCTCTTGAAACCCTTTTCAGAATACCCTGAGATATCCATGACAACTGGGCCTGGAAAGCATAGAAGATGTCAGCATCTGGTAATTTTACATCAATAGCAAAGTATTTTTCTAGTTTTATTATCTGTCTATCTATGCTCCTTCAAAATGCACTCAGCGAAATGCATGCTGAGCATTTGGGGATAAAAAAAGTTGCGACTTGTGACCATGATACAAACCAACCCCACCATCCCAAAAAATAAATAAATAAATGAGGAGCCTCAGTTCTAAGGAAACTAAAACAACAGGTATGTAATCAGACATCCTTGTCTTGCTTCTGAGTAAGCTTATTCCCTAGACCTGTCCTAGATTGCCGTTGAGTATATTTAGCACCTGAAACTGAACTAATAAATCCAAGAGTTTAGACAGACAAGAGTCTCAATTAAACTTGGAGCACCTTGTGTTTAAATCCTAGAGAGACAAGAGTATCACTCAAATTTGGAAAAAGTTGCTGAATGACCAAACGAATCCTTGCATTTTAGAAGGGAGATGGGGAGAGGGGACAAATTAACCACAAGTTTAATAATCAGTTCTACTGTGTCCCAGAAATAGTTTTTAAAAAAATTGGAAAAATAATAAAGGCTGGGGAAGAACACTTCAAATGGTTTAAGCAGACACCAGATAGAGTTGACTTACATCACACTGAAACAGTGCAACCAAGAATCACACTAAATAGAATAGGCTCAAATTACATAAAGAACTTGTCCAAATCACTAAGCAAACACACGTTTAACCAGCTTATGTTATCCTGTATAGGGCTCGGGAAATCACTACATGAAGCTTTAGCTTAGTAAAATGAAAATCCAAGTCTCAAGAATCAAGCATTTCTTGATTGATAAGAAGATTGGAGATCTAAACTTGATGAGTGCTTCATTTCACTAGTGATCTTAAGGCTCATAAAAGTTCACCAAGAGACCCCATCACAGAAACTGAATATACAATAACTTCAGAACATGAAACAAAAGAATACAAGAGAAAACACTTGTAGCACCTTTAAATCAGTTCTAAGACCTCTGACACAAATCAGATGCAGAAAGCCATTAACCGCATCTCATGTTCAGGATTTATTAACAGCAGCTCCTCAGTAAACGTTCATGTGTAAAACCAAGTACAGGGCATAGGTATTTAGAGCTTTTCTTGACCAGGAACTATAAAACAAGGAAGAACAAGCAATAGCAATAACATTGGAAAACAATGACAACTTGAGGCCCCAATTGATTCAGGACTCAAAAACAGTTTTCTAAAAACTATTTTCACTTCTGAAAATGAAAACAATTAAAAATTTGAAGAACACATCGCTTTTGCATTGTTTTCCAATTGAATAATCTTCATCTTTGAAAACGAGGCAAAACAACTTCAAAGCATTTGGAAAAATTTTGGGGAAATTACACTTTGCCCCCTTGAACTATTGGCCGTTTTCACGTTGCCCACCTGTGGTTTCAATTGCATCAATGTTCCCCCTAAACTATTAGATTGTATCAAATTACCCCCTTCTGTGAGTTAGCATTTGTTTCTTTGACTGAAAAATGACGTTAGACTTGTTTTCTTATGTTGTATTTATTATAAACTGCTAATGTATCTATAAGCATATCGGTGAAATTTCATGATTTTTCTCAAACACATTTTAATTTTTCGAATTATTTTCTCGATACAGTAAATAAAATTCATAATAAATAAAATATATGGGAAATTATAGTTTGCCCCCCCGAACTATAGGCCGTTTTTAAATTGCCCCCATGTGGTATTGATTGAAGCAATGTGTCTCCTGAATTATTTTAATGTAACAAATTGCACCCTTCTGTCTGTTAAAAACGATGTTAGGCTTGTTATTTTTTCGTACAGTATTTATCTTAAATTGCTAATGTGTTTATAAGCATATCAGTGAATTTTCATGATTTTTCACAATATATTTTAATTTTTATGAATTATTTTCTCTATACAGCAAATAAAATTCATAACAAATAGAATATATTGAGAAAAATCATAAAACTTCACTAATATACCGGTAAACCCATTAGCAATTTAGGATAAATACTACATAAAAAAAATAACAAGCCTAACGCCATTTTTTAGTCCAAAAACACAAATGGCTAACTGTGAGAAGGGGGTGATTTGAAAACGGCCAATAGTTCCCAAAGCACATTGCTTCAATCGATACCACAGGGAGGCAATTTAAAAACGCCTATAGTTCAGGGGGCCAAACTAAAATTTCCCCAAAAATATATTGAAAAAGATATGAAATTTCACCAATATGCCTGTAAAAACCCATTAACAATCCAGGACAAATACTGCATAAAAAAATAATAAGCCTAACACCCTTTTTCGGTCAAAAAACAAATGGCTAACTGACAAAATGAGGTAATTTGATACAATCTAATAGTTTAGGAAGCACATTGATTCAATTGAAACCACGGGGGCAACGTGAAAATGGCCAACAGTTTAGGGAGGCTAAGTGTAATTTCCAAAAAAAAAAATTAAAATAGTTTTTGAAATTGCCCTACCAAACATGTTCTTAGCATCATTTTTATTTTTTACATTTTTCAAAACAGAAAATGGTTCTTCTCACTAATTCAGGGTCCCCAGGCTTTAGAAAGCAAAAGTAGTTGAGCCGAAGAACACCATTAAGAAGAGTAAAGGCGATCTCTTCGAGGGTAGGCAAAATGAATATTAATGAGCAATGGCCAAAACCAATCCAGCCAATTACTAAAACCAACCCAAACATCCATGTTGCATTCCTTCAAAGCAATCGAGAAGAATAAAATAAAGTGACAGACCAGTCAAAAGGCTTCTGAATGGTTTACAACATCAGATAGGATCAGATCATTGTTTTAACCACAAATCTTGTAGATGAAATCCATCCACTCATAGGTTTTGAATGTCATGTATCAGGATAGTCCTACATAGGGTAAACAAGGATACTGTGCAGCAGGACCATACATGTAACAAGATCAATTGTGCAGTGACTTACCTTTGTCTCGCACAATTCGTCTCGAGATTTCATTGAGAATTTCAGCAACCTGGGAGTCATCTAACATTGAAGCTTTCCTAAGCTGGATTAAGTCCACCACCATGTCTGGATTGAAAGGTTTTTCATTCAGAGCATACCGAATGTACTTCCGCAAAATTTCCTCCATGTCAAAACCTGTCTGGATATGAATTAACACTGTCATCACACAAGAAAAATAACTGAATTATAATGCAACAAGTATACATCATATAATTTCTAAAGATGAGATAATTCTCTGAGAAAAGTAGAATAGTTATGAGCTGCCATCAACTACTCCAGAACAGGGAAAATGTCTGGATGGGTCAAACCCATTGTTAGAGTAAAGAACCATCTAAGAGATCACCAGCCAAACATCACCATTCCAACGGTGATGTATTTTGGCAAAAATGGTAAAAATATCAAATGTCTAACTAAAATACATCACCATTGGAGTGGTGATTTTGTGGTTTGGCTAGCCATTTTGGAAAAATTGGTTCTTTGACTAGCCCCATTTGAGACGCTTTAGGGAAACAAAAGAAGAATTTACTCACTTGAGTAATTGACCCTAGAAGAATCGAGAGACTAAGATAACTAGAGAAGAATGAGGAGAAAATGAAAATATATATAGTAGAGACAAAATAACAAAATTTGTGGAGTTAATTTCTTTAAAAAAACAATTAGAAGGGGCAAAATAAAATTTTAAAGAGGGGCAGAATTTGAATTTAGTACAAAATATGTATACAACAACAACAAAAAGAAATTTTCAATTGAGGGGGATCAATTGATCTCTTCTTCTTTTTTTTGGCATGCTTCCTATATACTTGCCTTTTGGCATTTTTTGAGATTAATACAATTATCTTTCATAAAAAAATACTAATGATTTTATATTTACTATTAGTTCAGTAATAAGTTTTAATATTATACTTTCAATTAGAAAAATAAATAAATAAAATAAAATAAAATTGCACAAACTTGGAGTAAATTGACTTTAATCTATAGAATTAGAAAACATTAATATCCAACAAAAGGTTGTCTCCACTAAAGGAAATTCCTAGCTTTGCCCCTGCCCAAGAGTGGGTGAGGGTGAGGGTGAGGGAGGGTGTTACTGAATTCCACATCTAAAGTAGAGACCGTACATCTTGTTGTAACGCATTTTAAGGGGCAACTTGAGAAAGCAAAGCTCTGTGTTTGTCACATGGACGTGCGTGTATGATGGGACTTGAGTACCAATGGAAAGAAAGAGAGAGAGAAAATAGAAGAAAGAGAGAAAAAGAGAGAAAGAGAGAGAAAGAGAGAGAGAAATTAGAGAAGAAAGAGAATTTAGAGAGAAAACTGTATTATTCATCAAGTCTAAATCAAAATAAAGGGTTCATTCCCTTTATATAGAAAAACAGTCCTACTCTTACTAGGAAACTAATTAAAGAGAGTTACAACTAAAATAGAAGTATCCCAATTAAATAAAGATCCTACTCTTACTAGGAAACTAATTAAAAGAGAGTTACAACTAAAATAGAAGTATCTCAATTAAATAAAGATAAATAACAACTAAATCATCTAATCATTCCTATGGCGGGCCCTTCTAGTATAGGTCTTCCAAGGTCGTGGGCCCTGTGGGTCATGATCCACATCAATTCCCCCTGGCTGAGAAAAACTCTCCGGAACGTTGATAAACCTCCAAAAGATCAGGATCAAGACGCCGACACTCATCTTCTGTAATCCATGTATCCTCAATATCAGGACGATCCCTCCAGCGGACAAGATACCGTCGGTAAGGACCACCATGTGACAAAATAGTCTGATCATCAATAATATCGCCAATCTGATCGGTACGCGGAAGTCGTAGGCGTGGGATAACAGGCACCGGAACTGTGGTAGTAGAAGAGGTAGAACCACCTGTAGATAAACCTGGCACAGTAGGAGGCTCAAAAGTGCCTCGATAAGGAAACAAATCCTCAACATTGAAAACAGGATTAATATTCATATCAGAGGGTAAGTCAAGTAAATAAGCATTAGATCCCAATTGACGAATGATACGAAATGGTCCGGTGGCTCGGGCATGTAGCTTTTTGAAGGAGTGTATAGGATAACGAGCAGGGTGGATACGCACCATAACATAGTCTCCTTCATTAAAATCCAGTTTCCTACGATGAACATCAGCAGATAATTTGTACTTTTCATTATTTAAAGTAATTTTGTGACGAATGTCAGCATGGAGATCACGAATGTGTTGGGCAAAGATATCAGCAGAGGTAGAAGGCCGATAATCAGGGGGAAGGGAAACAAGGTCAATGGGTTGGCGAGGGGAAAGACCATAGACAATTTGAAAAGGACTCTTACCAGTTGATCGATTAACAGATCCATTATACGCAAACTCCGCAGTAGGTAAAATTAAGTCCCAATTCCCATGACGGTCTCCTACAAGGCACCTAAGCAAATTTCCTAGACTCCTATTAACAACCTCAGTTTGCCCATCAGTCTGAGGATGAAATGCAGCAGAAAACTTAAGTTGCGTGCCAAAAAGCTTCCAAAGTGTTTTCCAAAAGTAACTAACAAACTTGACATCCCTATCAGACACAATGGAAGTCGGTAAACCATGGAGACGCACAATTTCCTTAAAAAATATCTTGGCCACATGAGAAGCATCAGCCGTTTTGCTACAGGGAATAAAGTGGGCCATCTTAGAAAACCTATCCACGACAACTAAAATGGAATCATGTCCTCGAGCGGTTTTGGGCAACCCTAAGACAAAATCCATACTAACATCTTTCCAAGGCTCATGTGGAACAGGTAACGGAGTGTATAACCCGGTATTTTGTTCGGTAGCCTTAGCTAACTGACAAGTACGGCACTGAGAGACAACTCGGGTGACGTCTTTCCTAAGAGAGGGCCAATAAAACCTATCCTCTAGCAAATCAAAAGTTTTGTGCCGACCAAGATGACCAGCAAGACCTCCAGCATGTAATTCCCAAAGAAAATCTCTAACTGAAGTGCGGGGAATACACAACCTAGGTCCTTGAAATAGGTAACCGTCTTTGATAAAAAAATCAATATGGTCATGACGGAACCCATCCTGAATCTCTCTATAAAGAATGCCAAAATCAGGACAAGTAAGATACTCATCCTTAAGTCTATCGAAGCCTATCACCTCAACACTAACAGCCTGAAGAACTGTGATGACTCGACTAAGGGCATCTGTTGGCCCATTGACTCGACTAAGGGCATCAGCTGAGCCATTTTCAACTCCTGGACGGTGGTGAATAACATAAGGGTACTCCTGAAGGAACTGCACCCACCGTGCATGTTTCTCACTCAACTTCTTTTGGGATTGGAGGTACCTCAAAGCCTGATGATCAGAATAGAGGACAAATTCCTGAGGCAACAAGTAATACCTCCAATGCTTGAGTGCTTGTACGACAGCGTAAAACTCTTTTTCATAAACAGTATATCGTTTTCGAGACTCATTGAGTTTCTCACTGAAGTACGCTATAGGATGGCCTTCTTGACTAAGGACCCCACCAATTCCAACCCCTGATGCATCACATGAAACCTCAAAAACTTTAGAAAAATCAGGGTGTTGTAAAACTGGGGTTTCAGTCATTTTCTGCTTAATGACTGCAAAAACTTTAGAAGCAGCATTAGACCATTTGAACTCCCCTTTCTTCAAACACTCTGTAATGGGAGCCATAATGGTACTAAACCCCTTAATGAAACGCCTATAGAAAGTGGCTAACCCATGGAAACTACGAGTCTCAGAAATAGAGGTAGGTGTAGGCCACTCCCTAATAGCTCTAACTTTCTCGGGGTCAGCCGCAATACCTGACGCAGAGACAATGAATCCTAAGAAGGTCACCTCGGTCTGCAGGAAAGAACACTTCTTAAGATGAACATAAAGTTTCTCTCTTTGAAGTGTATCAAAAACTAAGCGAAGATGACCGAGATGGTCTTCCTTAGACCGGCTATAAATCAGAATATCATCAAAATAGACCACCAAAAACTTCCCTATGAAAGGGCGAAGCACCTGTGTCATAACTCTCATAAATGTACTAGGTGCATTGGATAATCCAAATGGCATAACAAGCCACTCGTATAATCCATCCTGAGTTTTAAAGGCGGTCTTCCACTCATCGCCTGGTCTAATCCTAATCTGATGGTAACCACTGCGTAGGTCGATCTTGGAGAACCACTGAGATCCAGCCATCAAGTCCAACATATCATCAAGACGAGGTATAGGAAACCTATACTTGACGGTGATTTTGTTGATGGCACGACTATCAACGCACATTCTCCAAGAGCCATCCTTTTTAGGGGTCAAAAGGGCTGGAACAGCACATGGTGGAGGAAAATGTGAGACCCAACCCAATATGACTAACAGTACCAACAGCCCCTAAGAGTGGGTGAGTGTGAGGTTGAGATTGAAGGAAGGTGTTACTAAATCCCACATCAAAAGTGGATCATGTACTTAAGTAGGGGCCATACATCTCCCTACAACAATGTATTTTAAGGGATAACTTGAGGAAGTAAAGTCATGCACTTGTTCATGTGGACGTTCGTGTATGGACACTACACTGCACGTTCAAGCAAAGCAAACAATATTATTACTTTCCAAAGTGATGGTCATTACAGAAATTACAAGCAAATCAAGAAAACCTCCTTAATAGGTGTCTCACCATACCAAACATCGCCCCCCAAAACCCACATTCAAGCCCCCACGAACTTTAGACCTCACCTCCTCCTTCTCAAAGTTTTCAAACCCATTTATAATTGCCTTGCTAAGTCCCACTCCATAACTCTGTCTCGTTGTTATACTCCACCAATCATTATCCTCATTACCATACTTCCATTTGATGACTCGTCACCACAAAACTTCTTTTTCCGCAGCAAACCTCCATAACCATTTTCCCAACAAAGCCTTATTTCAAACCAACAAAGGTGTAAAACCCAAACCCCAATTATCCTTGAAAGAGCACACTAAACTCTAGTCAACTAAATGGAATTCTGACTCCTCACCCATGCCTTCACACAAAGTCTCTCTACAACTTTTCCAACCTCTTTGCCACTGACACCAGAATTGTAAACAATGACATAAAGCTAGTAGGCACGCTTGCTAGAGTACTTTGAAACAAAGTTACTTTCCCTCCTATTGAAAAATCCCCTCTTTACTAGCTGCTTAATCTCTTCTCAAACCTTTCAACCACCGAATCCCATATTATCCTTACCTTGAACACTGTGCCCAAAGGTAACCCCAAGTAAGTACTTGGTAAACTACCAACTTTACATCCCAAAATAGATGCCCACTACTCAATATTCTTCCCATCCCCCCCCATTGAAATTAGGTCACTCTTAGCAAGGTTCACCCTTAACCCCAACACTACTTCAAAAGTATTCTCTCTTGATACGTTCCTCAAAAATTCTGATTCTAGCTGTATTGACCGCATCTTTTGGTGTAACTGGTTATTCCTTACCTCGGGACCAAATTGGTTATTAGGCAGTAAAAATTGTAACAGGCGTACCTGAAGCTATTCCTATAATAGGAACGCCTGTATGCCTAATCTATGTAGAATAGGTGCTCTATTAAGCAATACAAGAATCCATGGGCAGGCAAGAGACAACCTGGCGAACTAAAACAATAGAACACACCTAAAGTAACGAATCTGCTCTTCACTAGAACCATAGGCTATCGTGTCATTTGCATATAACAAGTGTGTAATATGCCCTTTTTTTCCTCCCACCACCTTCCACAACAAATCCTTCAATAAGCCGCTTTTTGTAACATCTTACTAAGAGCCTCTATGACGACAATGAACAAGAAAGGGGATAAAGGGTCTCCTTGCCTGAGGCCCCTCAAGCTCCTGAAATAACCATTTGAATTCCCGTTAACCATCACAAAAAATGATGTCGTTGAGATACAGCTCATCTGTAAATTTCCTCCATCTCATACCAAAACCCATCCTCTCCAGCAAGTAAAGTAAGAAGTTCCAATTCACATTATTATGTGATTTTTCCACATTCAGTTTGCAAATAAACCCCTGGTACCCCACTCCTTAGCCTTGAGCCCACACGCTCATTAGCTATAAGAACTACATCAATAATTTGTCTATCCTTCATAAATGCACTTTGGAAAGGTGAAATTACGTTGCCCGCCACCTTCTTTAATCTTGTTGCCAAAACTTTAGCCAAGATTTTATACACACTTCCCATCAAGCTTATAAGATGAAAATCCATAATGTTCACCAACTCACCTTTATTTGGAATCAAAGATATTAAGGTTGCATTTAGACTTCGCTCGAATCCTCCTTATTCAAAATATTCTCCCAATGCTGCCATCAAATCCCCTTTAATCACACCCCAACATTTTTGAAAGAATGCTATCGTGAGCCCATCCGGCTCGGGGGCCTTATCCCTATTCACACTCCTCAGAACCTCAAGAACTTCCTCCCCTCTTCCCATCTTTGTTCCAACCAGCAAGCCTCAATTTTATTTAGTGTTGCAAATATCATTCCATCTAAGCCCGGTCTTTTAATAGCATCCTCCTTAAATAATATCTTGAAGAAGTTAACCACCTTGACTTTTATCTCCTCCTCCTCTTCAATCAAGACCACATCCACCACCACTTTCCCAATGTAGTTCTGTCTTTTGTGAGCATTTGTCACTGTGAAAGTATTTTGTATTTCTATCTCCTTTCAGCTAAAATTACTTTGATTTCTACCGATAACAAATCTCATCCAACTTTGGTAACTAAGAGTTAAGATAAGCTAAATGGCCAGTTGCTTTCCTACAAGCTAACACAGCGAGGAATGATAAAATGATGGTACACATTGTTACAATGGAAATAAGCCATGCCACTATCGATCGATAGTTATTATAGTCTTTTGAATTAAAAATTAGTTTCCTTGAACCATACATTCAATTGGATCAAAGGGTGTTGATAGAGAGCTTCTTCAAAGAGGAGGACATGTCCTGGCCAAGTGACGTAACAGAATAGCAAGGAAGAAGATCACCATCTTCAACGTATGATAAAACCCTAGAATCCACCGAGAGGTCCTTGAATCCACAAGGAGAAAGAAAGAGATAATTCTCTAAATTATTACTAATCAATCAATGAAGAAATTCTTCCACTACAACCCTTAATCTCGAAGAAATTTTCCTAGTCCTACTAGAACAAGCAATAATAAAAAAATGAAAAACTAAATACTAGGAAATATTTAAAAGTAGGAAATTTAATCAAACACAAAAAGAAAACCAGATTCCGTCTAACCGTTTAAACGGTTGGAAGACCAATTGATCGATCATTTACAAAAATTCTTAAACCTTTTGTAAACCAATGGTCCAATTAATTGTCAAACCAATTGATCAATGAATAAACCGATTGATTAGTAAACAAATGAATCAATCAATAACCACACCAATCGATTAAATGGTTATCAAATTGATCGAATGATTTACCGAACAAAACGTTTGGTCTTTTGTTCAATCCACTTGCCTCAAATAAGCTTCTGAGACCTATTCTACATCACCAAGTGATGAAAAGGCAAGAGGGTGCCAGGACAGTAAAGGAGAGGCCAAGGTATGTGGCAGTAGGATTGTTTTAAATAGCCATTAATGCTCTTGTTGTATCCCCTTAAGAGAGTCAATGTAGGCCTTTATATGCAAGTCCAGGGAACCGAGGGGTTGGCAGCCAACTAGGCTGTAATCCCCTAGTCAATAGGAGCTCTTCCTGCCGTGAAGGCCTACAAGCTTCAATAGTTGCAAGCCATGAAAGCCCATTTAATACACTCAGCAAACCATACGGTATGACACCGTAGCCCATTTAATGCAATCCGACTAGGCAGGTGTAGCAATGTGGTTCACATGGAGCGTGACATGTGTCCCAAACGATAGTATAAACCTTAATCCCCCCAGGTGGTCAAGACAAAAAATGAGCTACCCTGTTTGCAGAGCAAGGCACACAACCAAATCAATTATCCCTTGCTCCACCCACCAAGCCACCAACCCTCAAGCTATCCCAAGAACAAGCCCGAGCAGCAGCCGGCTTGTATGGCATCCTAGTCAGCAACGCCCTTAGGGTACCTAAGGCTCCCCAAGTCTACCACCAACCTAGTGTGGGCATTAAGCATCAAGGTGCAAGTTATGTGTAAGGGGAATGCCCTAGGGACACAATACCTGAGGTTGTAGTTTCTCCCCAAGTGTCAACACTGTGCCCTGCGATCTAAAGTCACCCTATCATGCGTTGAGCTGCCCTTACCACCCCAAGGGAGACCTAGGGGTTGACTCGGCACCTTAAGCCTATGGTGCCCTTGCCTCATTCTTTGTGCCTTGTGGGTCCTATCTCCTACATTAACTTTGTGATGATATCAATGAGATGATGATCTGGTCACATCCAATGCCATGTGTCAATTACCATGTGGTGCCATGTGTTGACAATCAGATGGTGAGACGTGGCCAGTACCAAAGGTACCGTGTGTCAGCATCTTAGTTAACCATCCCTAGACACATGTCAAGCTTCTATTTCTTGCTAAATCCACTCATCTTTGAGCAATTGGGCTATAAATAAAAGGTACAAACTTTTAAGTTGTGTCTGTTTGAAAGGGGATCTACGTAATTAAACAGATTATAAAGCCTAAAGGATGATCCATCCATTAGGCTTGATATCATGATAAAACATGGGAACGCAATAAAATATGGAAACAACAACACATTCAAACATACCTCGGGTCAGAATATAATACTGGAGAACATGCATTGAACAACATGCCCACACAAAATTGAGAATATTAATATAATTTTAACATGTCACCTATCATATTAGAGAAGAAGTTGAATAAGCTACCTTCAACACAAGAGAATTCATTTACTTAGAAAATGACCACAACAATACAGATTTATTTCACATATAAAAGTAGGCATCTCACCATTTGCACAAGTCCATTTAGAGCTGATTCTTGCACTTCATCTCTTCCTTTCTTAAGCAACTCATCTATCGACTTACATAGCATAGCATTTTTATTGACCTGAAAAAAATACATCTCCAATTATGCAATTAATCATACATCAAAATCAAATGAAGGAGCTTCTGTAAATGTTAAAGTACTATTTGCTTAAGTGGTTTGGTTCTTCAATTGTACATGATCGGAGTTCTGCAAGTGTTGACGTACTTGATCTTCAACCAATTGGGTTAGTATATTATGCGCAATTAACATCTTAGGATAAATCAAATGTATTCTAGTTTTGATATTAAAGTATAAATCAATTATTGATACCACTTGCAGACATTTAAAAAAAAAAAAAATTAAAACTTGAAGGAAAAGTAAATGAAATATAGGATTCTAAATGCCAAACAGAAGTTATCACTCATACAAATCAAGGACAGAATGATCCCAATTCAAAGAAAGTTCTCCACAACCACTAAAATTAACTAAAAGACAACACTAGTTTATAAATATATACATTGTTCACATTACATACATATCTATATAACCAATTGCATAAAGCATTAGAAGTAAAATGCAAGGGACTGACCATTTTTCGCCTTTTCTCCTTGGGGGAATTGAATTTCTTGACAGTCTTGACAAAAGCAATAACAAATGTGATACCAGCATAAGCTAAAGGAATGGCGAGAATCCAAGGCAAGGAGCTGCTACCAACTCTAGGACCAGGAATGGCCTGCGTAACAGAGCCCGTGAACTCGACTAGGTCCAATGCCTTCTCCTGAATCCAAGGCAAGTCCTCTTCCACTTCCACTTCTTCTTCCTCTTCCTTTTCTTCTTTGCTAGGGTTTGTTGATTTCTTGTTTTCAACTGGAACTGCGTCGGAATTGCTCTTCTTGGACGCCATGGCTGCAATTATGGGATAAGGTCTGTGTCTCTGCAAAGAAATGGGCGTAATAGTAGGGAAGGCGAATGTGGAAATCTTTGAAGGTGGTCGAAGAAGCCATTGGGAAGCAAAAGGAGAAGAAGAAGAAGAAGAAGTAGCCATTACTGTACAGTCTCAGTAGTCTGTGCTGAGAGAGAGAGAGAGAGAAAGGCTTTTATTATCGTTGGAAGACGAGAGAAACGATGCTTCAAAGACCTAATAATATACGAGTAGCGTTCGTGTTTGGTGGCATTGTTTTGTAAGTATTGTACATTTGTACGTTTAGCAGCACACTTTCTCGTAGAATCAAAATCAAAATTTGCATTTTTCAATGGAGGATTTGTTTTGTTTTTGTTTTTCTGTTTTTTTGCTTATGTTTTTGTTTTCGGTACATTGGCTACAGATAATGAAAACTTCTTAGTTCTTACTCCTCTAATTCGAGTAAAAAAAAAAAATTGCTTTTAGTTCCAAAAAGCACAAGTAAAATGTGTTTAGGTAAAAATAGAAAAGTAAAAAAAAATAGATTTAAGTATATTTTTATGCTTATTTCCATTGTTTTAAAATCCGGACTGTTCATCGAACCGGAAAAATTTCCGGGGTAAGGACCAACCGGTTGAACCGTGACGTCATAAATATATTATTTATTTATTTATTTATTTATTTATTAGAATAAAAGTTGTAAATGATTCAAAATATAATCTTTTTTAAATATTTGTACAATCAATTCATATATTTGAATTTATGTGCAGTCATCAAAATTGAAAATTGATAATTACTATTGATCATTCTTCATTATATATATTTTTTAAAATGCAAGATAAGAATATTGTATTATTAAATTAGGTGCTTTGGTTTCTTTTTGCCTTTTAACCTTCTTGGCTTTAAGAGATTTAAAAATATTAGGACTATTTTAGTCATTTTAGCACCTTAAAAAAAAAAAAAAAACGGGTTGACCGGCTTTTTAACCGGTTGAACGGTTTATTTAAAAAACGGGTTTTTGTGGGTTAAACCAGCCGGAGAGGGGACCGGTTCCCAGTTCAACTGATTGAACCGGCCGGCCCGGTCCGAATTTAATATCAATGCTTATTTCAATGAAACACCTACCCCTTACCTAACATTGCCATTTATGTTTTTAAATCAGAAGCAGTAGTCCATGAAAGTAAAAAAAAAAAGTCAATCGCATTTGAAACTATATTTTGAAGTATTATTTGTTGACACTAATAGTGATTATACTGTTTGTTTGGATACTATTCGATAGAATTGCTTATAATTCTGAATTAACACAATTATCCTCACCAAAAAAAAAAAGTGCTTTATTTTCCTATTTGGTAATAAAAAAATCCGTGCCACAATTTATAATAAAATTATAAATAAGTTAGTAAATTTAAATATGTTTCATTTAATAAAATTATAGTAAGGTTAAGTATTTGAGATTAAAATTACTAAAATTATTTTCTTTTACTAATTTTTAGTGAAAAATTAGTAAATAATATGTTTTATTTACTAAAATTATTTTGCTATTTATAATGAAATTATAAATAATTTGGGAGTAAGAGGGAATTTAATTTTAGTGAGGTTCAGCAATAAGAGCAAGGTTGAAATTTGCAATTTTCATTAAACAAAAGCAACTTATGCTTCAAACAAAAGCATGTGTGGTGATTCATCCTAAAAGCACAAAAAAGCAACTCATATACTTTTATCTTTTTTTCCCAAACATGCTTAACTTATATTTTTTTACATTTGTTAATCCATTTTTTAACACCTGCCAGTAATTGGCTGACATGTGTTATGTTTGTAGAATTTGGATTTAAAAGGGTTTGATAAAGCCATTAAATAACTATAAGTCATAAAATTAAGGACATGCTGAAGGATTGAAATTTTGAAATACAAATAAAACAGAATAGTTTATATTCGTATTTCTTAAACTATTCAGGGGCTGCCATTTGTCAAAAGGATAGATATCCACAAGAGTTTGAAGTAAAAGAGTTTGAAGGGATGAAGAACTTCTAAAGATAAGTATCAAGGGATATTCAATTCAAAGAAGGGGTCTTTACAACTGGAAGAAAGCAATTTCACGAACAATGGAGTCTAATGTCAATTTCGAAGAGGAAACTAGAGATAATTCCTATAAAAAGAAAATTCAGAATCGGGAAAAAGGATCTCAAACATACACAACAGCTTCAAAGCTTCTTTCTTCTTCAAAGAGATGTGTATTTGGGAGCTCTACTGCCGCTGACCATCAAGGTTCCGCAGTGGGGTAATTATCGGTTACAGTTCGAGGCTCACAGTTTGGCAATAAAGAATGTTCGAGGATCCTGGAAAAGAAGACTAGAAGGAGTTCGAAGTAGCTCTAGAAGGTTAGGACATCCAGGGAGGCGTTCGAAGGGAGTTCATAGACAACAAGAGAAAGTTTGTGTTCGTCGAAGAATTCTAGGAAGGCGGTTCTTCTCATTGATTTCATGCTCGAAGATCTATTTCAAAGAGGTTGAGATTTGTTTTACTGCCTCGAGACATATTTTTATCATTTATTAAGGTGACTGTTATTATCTTCAAAGGGTCCAAGACTAGCTCGAACCGTACTGGCGATATTATTTATTGTTTATTTTTATGCAGTTTTGCTATTATTGTGTTCCTGAATTATTATTTACTTATTATTGTCGGATTAAATTTACTTGACCTGTCTCCTTAAAAAGTCCTATTAATTAAGGCATTCGAACCCCATCATCTGATTTTTCATAACCTCGAGGGATTCGAGCTACCTAATAGTTGTTCGAATGGAAATTTAAAATTGGATCAACAACATCAAAAGCAACTTATGTTGCTTTTAATTCTCTATCCAAACAAGCACTGATGTTTGTTTTGCTGGCCTCTTGAATATTCTCTTTTCACATTTATATTTCCTTTTGCTCCATTTGTTATTTTTAGGATTAGTTGCACTTAAAAATCTTGTACTTTGATAGATTTTTCAATCTAGTATCATACATTTTTTTTCTCAATTAAGTGCTCATATTAATTAAATATTTTCAATCAATGGCAAATTAGAAACAACTGATTGTTAAGTAGGCCAATGGAACATGGCGCAAGGGTAAGAAATAACAATCCGGTAAGGCCTGTAGGGAACCATCAATACCCTATGGAAGCAAATAGAGGTATAGGATTCAATCCCCTTGAACCTCGAAGAGGACCGGTTAGGGGATGACCTATCCCCATGAGAGATCCCATTGAAGAATGGGAGGAAAGGGGACCAGTTCGAAGAGGACCGGCTCCTATGAGATATCCCATTGAAGAATGGGATGAAAGGGGATAAGAACATAGACTTCCGAGAAGGGATGATAGAAATAGGATAGTTGAAATCATACAAGAAGTGGTTGGCCCTTTAGCTCGGGGGGTAACCACTCCTGTATATAGAAAACCCTATCCAGAATGGATAGATAGGGACTTCGAATTCCCTCGAGGATTTAAAGTCCCAGAATTTACTCTCTTTGCAGGAGACGGGGCTCAGTCAACCATAGAACATGTAGGTAGGTTTACTGGACAATGTGGGGAGGTAGGGAATAATGACTATCACAAATTAAGATTATTTGCAAGTTCTCTCACTGGAGTTACGTTTTCTTGGTATATAAATTTACCTGTGGGGTCAGTGGCCAATTGGCAGCAGTTAGAAGGAATGTTTCATGCCCAATTCCTTCAAACTAAGCCAGAGGTAACTATGGCCGATTTAGATAGACTGAGACAATCTCAAGAAGAAGATGTATCTCAGTATATCTATAGGTTCAAAAAATTAAAAACTAGATGTAGAGTGAACCTACCTGAGGCCGAATTTGTTAAACTGGCCCAGAATGGATTGACCTTTAAACTAAGGAAAAAATTTGATGATGTAGATTTTAGAGACCTGTTTGAGTTAACCTCGAAAGTCTCTAGGTATGAAGCTCTCCTACGGGAAGAAGCACAAAGAAGAAATTCCTCTTATAAAACATATTATCATGATCCTAATTTGGAAATAGATGCAGCAGAAGTAATAGGGAAAAGACCTTATACTTGTGATGCTCTAGTCAAAATTGAAAACAATTCTACAGTCTCTCGAGGGAATTCTGAATTTTTTCCAAAACAATATTCTTTTGATATCACGAAAGCTGATGAAATATTCGATCATCTTCTTAAAGGAAAATTCCTTAGACTCCCTCGAGGACATAGAATTCCTAGCTTGCAAGAATTAGGAAATAAAGAATATTGTAAATGGCACAATTCTTGGAGACATTCCACTAATAATTGTGTAGTTTTTAGGAATGTGATCCAAGAAAATATTAAGAATGGGCTTTTAACTTTTCCTGAAAATACTCCTGCTATGATAGTTGATGAAAATCATTTTCCTAATGTTCATGAACTACAGATAGAGATGAACAGCATTCACCTAGCCAAAGGTATGCAGCAGAGGCCAGTCATTGGCTTTGGAAAACCAAGATTGATGGCTCGAGCCAATGTGCAAGTAGAAGCTGAAACAGAAATCCCTACTGAAAGCAGTGTTACTTCACCATACACTGAAGTGGAGGATCTAATGGATAAACTATGCATTAACTGTGGAAAAGCTTTAGCAGAAGCTTGTCATGAGAAATATAGAGATGAGGAAGAAATCTCCAATAGAGCAACGAAAGGTAAGGCAGTTGTTGAACCTGAAGAAATGAAGAAGAGTATGATGAATTCACAACTTTGAAGATCTGATGAGCAACAACCATACCATCAAGAGGAGCTAATGAGATCGAACCATATGCCTCTTAGTAGAATGACAATAAACCCTCAAGTTCGAAGGATGGGCCAGCAGCAAATGTACTATCAGGAGGAACAGACAAGACCAAACCAGATGGCCTATCAAAGAGGGGTACAGCCCACTAAGAAGCCTCGAATGACAGGAGCTCCTCGGCTAAATACCCTCCCAGGCATTCAAACTGGGGGACAAAATAATACTTGGCCTTATCAAAAGTTCACTTATGTTAGGCAAGAGCCAAACTTGCCAATCAAAAAATATGGAGTGGTTCAAGGACCGGCCAGAGCCTTTAGACCTGCTATTAGAGGGTGTATGCCTCAAGGTGACTCCCTGGATCAGTTACTTGAAGAGCAAAATGAGGAAATTCAAGAAACCTTTGATGAAGAAGCATTCGAAGTAGCAGGACAGTATCAAAGAAAGCCTTATTCTAAAATGGTGAAGCCTCCAAAATTGGATACCAATCACTGGTATGTTTTGAAACATCCTCAGACTAAAGAAGAAGAATTTGTTCCTTTGACAACTCGAACACTGAAAAGAAGAGAGCAAAGAAAGTTTGTAGAAAAGCAGCAAAGAAATCAGCTTCTGGAATTAAAAAAGATGACAAATCAACAACAGATCAGCAAAACAAATCCAAGGTTCAACAAGGGAAAGTCAGCTGAGGAAGAAAATGAAGATGAAGATCTCTTTGATGAAGAAGAAGATGAGAAAATTCAAACTGAAGAAAAACAGGAAGTCAAAGAACTATCACCAAAAATAGAAGAAGCTAAACCAAAAGAAGGTGTACAGTTCGGGACCATACCCACTGAGGCAAAAATTAACATGGCCTTCACATTGCCTATCTTTTTTGCAGCAAAACCGGACCAACCTTTAGAAACAGAGGGGCAGGTCAAAGATTGGCAGGGATATTACCCTGAGTTAGGGATTGATGAAGTGGAAGATGGCTTCTTATACAACTTCGAACCACACACCTACCAGATGACTCAGCATATTAAACCTTTGTACATCCAAGCCTTCTTTGATGGGGTTCCAATAAATAGAGTTCTCATCGATAATGGAGCAACTGTTAATATTATGCCTACTATCACCATGAAAAAGTTAGGAAAGAAGGACATGAAGCTAACCAACACAGAGGTAGTAATTTCAGGTTTTGCTGGAGAAGGGAAACAAGCTAAAGGAATCTTACCAGTATAACTAGGGGTAAGCTCAAAGGTTTCAATGACAGCTTTTTATCTGGTAGATGGAAAGGCTAATTATAACGCTTTGCTAAATAAGAGATTTGATACATGCTAACAAATGTGTTCCCTCCTCGATGCATCAGAAGCTAATATTAGTGAATGATAACCAGCAATTGGAGATAGTATAGGCAGACCAACGGCCTTTGGAGCTGATTCTAACATAGCAGAAGGCAGGTTATATGAAGAAGATCTTGGTCCCATTGAAGTGAGTTTCAAGCCCGAAGGGGTAATGAAAGAAGAATGGGACCGACTCCTTACACAATTATTATCAGTTTCTGATGATAAACAAACTTCAAAGAAAGAAGACTAAGCTGCCAAAGCAGCTCGAGGCCATTAAAGTGGCCTTAAGGAAAGTGGCAGCCGCAAAGGTACAAGAGCAATTACAAAAAGTGGCAGCCATTGTAGAGAAGCATAATCAAGACACTTGGGGGGTACAACAGCAAGATCCTTTGGAGGAAGTGAACTTAGGGACACAAGAAAAGCCAGAAACTACTTTTGTTAGCCGCATTTTAAAGCAGGAAGACAAAGAGAAGCTGGTCGAATTACTAAAGAAATACAAAGATTGTTTTGCTTGGGGATATGATCAACTTCCAGGTTTAGATCGAGCTCTAGTTGAGCATAAACTACCCATCAAAGAAGGATTCAAACCCTTCAAGCAGCCAACTCGAAGAATGTCTCCCGAAGTTGCTTCAAAGGTGAAAGAAAAAATAGAGAAACTGCTAAAATAAGGGTTCATTCGAACAGCCAGGTATGTAGAGTGGCTATCTAATATAGTCCCTGTAACTACGAAAAATGGCAAAGTTAGGGTGTGTATAGACTTTAGAAATCTAAATTTAGCCACCCCTAAGGATGAATATCCAATGCCAATAATTGATATGCTTTTAGATAGTGCCTCAGGGAATCAAATGTTGTCAATGATGGATGGACATTCTGGCTATAATCAAA
>JAESVK010000645.1:86092-106330 GCA_017140935.1 Hamamelis virginiana | reverse complement strand
TAAAATAAAATAATAATAATTAAGAAAATTTACTATTGAAAATTTACCATTAGAAAATTTACTATTCAAAATTTTGGGGTCTCACACCTGGTCTGGGCACTTTCGAATGGACAGTAATGCCATTTGGGTTAAAAAATGCTGGGGCTACTTATCAAAGAGCAATGAATACAATTTTTCATGATTTCATAGGCATATATCTAGAATGTTATATTAATGATATTGTAATTAAATCTACTAATAAAGAAACTGACTTGCAGCATCTAAAAACTGCCTTCGAAAGAATGAGGATATACAAGCTCAAAATGAACCCACAGAAATATGCATTTGGAGTTGCTGTTGGAAATTTCTTAGGATATTTAATCCACAAAAAAGGAATTCAAGTAGACACCAACAAAGCTCAGGCCATAATTCAAGCCAAGCCACCATCAAATAAAAAAGAACTGCAAAAGTTTATGGGACAATTGAATTTCTTGAGAAGATTTATATCCAATGCAGCAGGAAAAACAAAGGTTTTTCCCCATTGTTGAAGCTTCGAGCTGAGTATGACTTCAAATGGGAGGAAGTGCATCAGAAAGCATTTGAAGCCATCAAGCAGTACCTATCAACTCCACCAGTACTTATGGCCCCTTCTTTAGAGAGGCCAATGAAGCTTTATATAGCTGCAGCTGAAGAGTCAATTGGAAGCATGCTGGCTCAAGATAATAAAAAAGGCAAAGAGCGGGCAATCTACTATCTGAGCAGATTTTTGAATAAATGTGAATGTAATTATTCATCAATAGAAAAATTATGCTTGAGTTTGTATTTTGCCGCTGTTAAATTAAGATATTATATGTTGCCTCGAAGTGTTCTTGTAATTTCCAAAGTTGATATAATAAAATACATGTTGATTAAGCCAATCCTTAACAATAGGATAGGAAGATGGATGATTACATTAACTAAATTTTGTATTAAATATGTTCCTCAAAAAGCAGTTAAGGGCCAAGCATTGGCTGATTTTGTTACTGATCACCCAACCATTGAAATCCCAATTGAAGAAATGGTCGCTTTTGTAACAACCGAAGGATGGAAACTCTGGTTCGATGGGTCCAAAACCTACCAATTCTCTGGAGTAGGAGTTATTTTAGAATCTCCAATAGGGTTTCGAACTAAATTAGGAGTAAGAATACGGGAGAAACTTTCTAACAATCAAACAGAATATGAAGCTTTGGTTTTGGGGCTCGAGATTTTGAAAAAAATGAAAGTTTCAAAAGTTGAAATTTATGGGGATTCACAATTAGTAGTGAAACAAATCCAGGGTGAGTATCAGTGCTTAAGTGAAAATTTAATTCTTTATTACTTAACTGTGAAGCATCTCCTTCACTGTTTCAAAGAAGTAAATATTACTTATATAACTCGAAGTGAAAATAAAGAAGCCAATGAAGTAGCCCAAAATGCTTATGGGTTCAAAACTATAATAGCAGAAGAAACATTACAATACAAACAAATAATCCCACCTTTAGCTGAAAGAGGAATCCCAATCGAAGTAATGGAAGTACACAAAAAAGAAAATGATTGGAGAACCATAATCAATAGGTATTTGGAAAATCCAAACCAAGAAGTACCTCGAAAGACAAAGTTGCAAGCAATTCATTATATTCTACACCAAGGGGATTTATTTAGAAAGACTGCTGAAGGATTACTATTAAGATGCATTGATGAAACTTCAGCCATGATAGTAATGGCAGAAGTTCATGAAGAAATCTGTGGAGCCCATCAATCAGGGTTTAAAATGAAATGGTTAATAAGAAGACATGGGTATTTTTGGCCCACAATGACCAAGGATTCCATAGAATATGCAAAAGGATGCCAAGCTTGTCAAAAACATGGCCCTGTACAACATGTACCAACTATTGAAATGCATTCAGTCATAAAGCCTTGGCCATTCAGAGGATGGGCAATGGATTTAATTGGAAAGATTTATCCACCTTCCTCTAACCATCATGCTTTCATAATAGTGGTAACAGATTACTTCACTAAGTGGGTCGAAGCCAAACCTATGAAAAGTGTTGATCAAAAGGATGTAATTGCTTTCTTAAGGAAAATAATTACACGATTTGGAATTCCTTAAACCATCACAGTAGATCAAGGTACTGTTTTCACTGGGGAACAAGTTAGGGAATTTACTCAAGAGTTAGGTATAACCCTTACTCATTCAACTCCATATTATGCACAAGCCAATGGCCAAGCAGAAGCTATTAATAAAGTCCTTAAAAGCAATATTCAAAAAATGATAAATGAAAACCCTAGGAAATGGCATGAAACCCTGTTGGATGTCCTTTGGGCACATCGAACTTCAAAAAAGACAAGCACTGGTACTACTCCATTTGCTTTAACTTATGGGCATGATGCAGTATTACCAGTAAAAATAAATATAAAAAGTCTAAGGATTCAAAGCCAGGATAAATTATCAAAAGAAGAATATCAGTATGCCATGCTTTTATAATCTGATGAAGTGGAACAGGCCAGAGTTGATGCTCTTAATCGGCTCGAGGTGCAAAAAAGGATTGTTGCAAGAGCATATAATAAGAGAGTTCGAGCTAAAAGCTTTTGTGAAGGAAGTCTAGTATGGAAAGTAATCCTGCCATTAGGGGCAAAAAATCCTCGATATAGAAAGTGGTCCCCTAATTGCGAAGGACCTTACCAGATTCATAAAGTGCTAAAAGGTGGGGCATATCATTTAAAAAATTTAAACGGATATGTCCATTTAAGGAAAATCAATGGGAAATTTTTAAAGGCTTATTATCCTACTATGTGGGAAAGTAAAGCACAGTGAAATATAGAAATGATACTTCCAAAAAAATATGTATTTTCATTAATAATCAAAATAAAGTACATTGATACCCAAAAGCTTTACAAGAACAGCTTTGAGTCTCCCCTAGCTCTAATTAACAATTGTTCACAAAAAGCTATAGTATCCTGAGCTTTATTCCTTGCCACAATTGATTTCTTCAAATCCGTTTTCAAAGTAACAGCTGATGCAACCAATCCATTTGTGCCTTGGATAAGTTCAACAGTTCTTGATCAATAGAAGAAAGCTTATCATCAACTTCAGCCATTTATTCTTGTAGCTCCTTTATCTTATTAGCAATCTCTTGTCTGGAGTGAAGGAGTTGTTGTTTTGTTGCAGAAGTTGATTGAAGCTTGGCATTATGTTCCTTGAGTTGATCCAAAGACATTTTAGTATTCTTCTCTAACAACTCAAATTGGCCCAAAGAAGTTTGAGCAGTATAGGCATTAACAGCTACATTCTGGAGTGAAGATGGGAGTAAAGAAAGGAAAATTTGTGGCATTGGAAATTTCGGATGAAGACAGTAAAGAATTGCAAGCCTTTGAAAAAGAATCAAAAGCTGCAGAATCAAGAAAGAAAGAGAGATTCTGATTAAGGGCATTTTTTATTACTAACTGGGCTTGAATGATCTTTTTATTTTCAATTTTTGGTCTAGATGGAATCTCCTTAGTATCAGAGAGCCAATTTTCACTAAGAATGGCCTCGATAGAAGGAAATTGAGCTGAAGGGCCAGGGGAAGAAGGAGATTTCGAGCCAGTAGAAGGAAAAGATGCAGGACTTACTGGAGTTGAAGGCGGTATTGAACTAATAGGAGTTGGAGATAAGGGCTTAGCAGGAGAAGAAACAGGAGGTGGAAATGAAGAATCAGTAGGTTCACTAACCCTAACAGGAGAAGAAAAAGGGTTTAGTGGAGTCGAAGAATGATTGAAAGGTTGGTGAGGAATTATGGCCAAAGAAGAAGATGGCCTAGGAGAAGCAGGAGAAAGTGGCAAGGTTGGAGAAGGAGATGTTCGAGGAGTAAGAATTATTCCTGGATCAGTAGGAGTTGAAGACAAACCTAAAATAATTAACAGTTGACAATTCAGCAGTTTGAAGAAATAAAGGAAAATCTAATCCAAGAAAATTCTCAAAAAGGGGAATATATACCTGCTCGAATAACCTTTTAGGAGCAGATCTCTTCCTCTTAAGGAGGCCCGTTGATTGCTCAGTAGCTCTCTCTTCAGCTAAAGCTGCTTCCTCAGCAATATCAGAAGTAGTAGGAAGAGGTTTGACAGGAACAGCGGGAAGAGAATGAGAGATATCACCCTCTTCTACCAATTTGAGAGTTCGAGGCTTTTTTCTGCCTCTAGTTTTTATATCCTTCTTATTAATGGCAATGGCTTTGAGTCTTCAGAATCATCAGAATCTTCTGACACTACTACTAAACCTCGAGGAGGATTCCTACGAGGGGAAGTAGTAGTTGAAGAAGGAGGAAGTGCAGGCCTAGCCACAATAACTGAAGATGACTTCGAACCACCTAGATAATCAAAGAAGATGGATTAATAAATTACTACATACTAAGCATCTGCAAAAGGAAAATGATGATATATAAATCTTTACCTTTGCCTTTTGCGTGACCTTTAAACAAAGTAGCAGCAAAGTCATTCACATATTCTACAAAAAAAAGGGCTCGGATGTTTCCCCACCATTCTGTAAAAGCTGGGAGAGTTGATGGAAACCATGTATGTGCCACATAGTAAGGGAATTCAGCTCGATTGGCATCAAACCTCACTGAGAGCTCAATGAAGTCTTCTCGGCGTATTAATTGCTCTCGACCCAGCAATGTAGGGTTAGCCACACTGATATAAGGAAGAGGGATGGCTTGAACAAACCCAAATTGCCTTGCGAACTGGGCAAGAATGTAAACTTCATCTCCTTCATTAAAGGTCATTATATTTTTATGTTTTGAAAGAGATTTCGTGTCGTGATAACCCATTTGGATGTCTCTTCGAATCAAAAAATTATCCCATTCAGGCTTGAATGTGTCATCAGTATGAGTAAGGGATTGTTTAAAAGTTTTAAGCCAAAGGGGGCCAGAACAGAATTACGGAAAGGGTTAAAAAATAGCAATGGTGGGTTTGGATCAAGGAAATAGAAATAACGGAAGCAGTTCTGAAATGAGTTTGTTTTTGGAGTACCATTTAAAATGGCTTCTCCAAAACAACACCCATAAGGGGGTTCATCAGCAGAGAAAGAAGGACCAAGAGAAGGAAAATAGGCCTGAAGCCAGAATTAGAGAATCCATAAGAGACCTCCAACTTTACTGGTAAGGCCAGCAGAACAAAGCTCGAAGCAGGTCCTATAGAGATGAGCCAAAACCAAAAAAGCTAAAGGTAACACTCTACCTGAAGCTTGGAGTTTGGGAAGAGGAATATATTGGGTAACTACCCTCTAGGATCGAGAGCAAAAGAGTGATCTACAAAGCCAAAAAAGAAGGAATGCACAATGCTCTCTATCTCACACCTCGGGAGCTACACCCATATTATCTCAAATGAAATTAGAGTAAGCAAGTGCAGATGAAGAAACGTGAATATCGAAGTCGAAATCAATTTCTGGCATCAACAAATGAGTGAATTCATCACCTCGAGCTCTCAACCCAGTGAGTTCGCAGATATCAAGTACTGTAGGGCCCATAAAGCCGCAAGAAAAGATGAAAGTGTTGCAGGAAATTGACCAGAAGTAAAGGGCACTGGCAATAAGAGGCTTATCACTTGAAAACTTTCGAGTGGAAAGCTGAATGGCTTCGAATATACCAAGTTGTTTCCATACCTCTCCTTTGAAGGGTTTAAGCCGTGCCACCCATTCATTCCACGATGATGCTGGTGTAGGCCAGTGATCGAGCGCCGTAGATGTTCCCCAATCAGAAAAACCGAGAAGACGAGTTTGACATAGAATGGGTTCTTGGCCATGGATTGGGGGGTAAAAATTGGCAATCGACTCATCAATGTTTTGTTTAAAGCACGGACCTAATGCCCTAATGGTTGTGTTGGTAACAGTAGTATCGAAGACATGTTCTACATCAACGGTGATTGGAGAAGAATCTTCATCAGCCACTTCAGCCCTATTAGCATCCTCGAGAAGCTTCACACTATCTTTTAAGGCAAGATTAAAAGCTTTGGTGGTAATGGTAGGGATTTTGGAAGAAGACGTCATTGAAAAAGAAGAAGGTTTTGATTGAGAATACAAATCAAACAGTAGGAGGGCGAAATGACTTGAGAAAATATAAAGTTTAAAGGAATATGAACAGTAAGGAAAATAGCGGTAGGAAATGATGGCCTTTAAATGCTGAAATGACAGTTAAGAGAAAAACGGCTATAGGAATGGAACAGTCACCGCTAATTCAAATTTTCCAAATATTTAATTAGCGCGGGGGGTATGTTAATCCATTTTTTAACACCTGCCAGTAATTGGCTGACATGTGTTACGTTTATAGAATTTGGATTTAAAAGGGATTGATAAATCCATTAAATAACTATAAGTCATAAAATTAAGGACATACTGAAGGATTAAAATTTTGAAATACAAATAAAACAGAATAGTTTATATTCGTATTTCTTAAACCATTCAGGGGCAGCCATTTGTCAAAAGGATAGATATCCACAAGAGTTCGAAGTAAAAGAGTTTGAAGGGATAAAGAACTTCTAAAGATAAGTATCAAGGGATATTCAATTCAAAGAAGGGGTCTTTACAACTGGAAGAAAGCAATTTCATGAACAATGGAGTCTAATGAAGTCAATTTCGAAGAGGAAACTAGAGATAATTCCCATAAAAAGAAAATTCAGAATCGGGAAAAAGGATCTCAAACATACACAACAGCTTCAAAGCTTCTTTCTTCTTCAAAGAAAGGTATATTTTGGAGCTCTACTGCCGCTGACCATCAAGGTTCCGCAGTGGGTAATTATCGGTTACAGTTCGAGGCTCACAGTTTGGCAATACAGAAGGTTCGAGGATCCTGGAAAAGAAGACTAGAAGGAGTTCGAAGTAGCTTTAGAAGGTTAGGACATCCAGGGAGGCGTTCGGAGACAACAAGAGAAAGTTTGGGTTCATCGAATAATTCTAGGAAGGCGGTTCTTCTCATTGATTTCATCCTCGAAGATCTATTTCAAAGAGGTTGAGATTTGTTTTACTGCCTCGAGACATATTTTTATCATTTATTAAGGTGACTGTTATTATCTTCAAAGGGTCCGAGACTAGCTCGAACCGTACTGGCGATATTATTTATTGTTTATTTTTATGCAGTTTTCCTATTATTGTGTTCCTGAATTATTATTTACTTATTATTGTCGGATTAAATTTACTTGACGTGTCTCCTTAAAAAGTCCTCTTAATTGAGGCATTCGAACCCCATCATCTGATTTTTCATAACCTCGAGGGATTCGAACTACCTAATAGTTGTTCGAACTCCTAGAAATTTAAAATTGGATCAACAACATCAAAAGCAACTTATATTGCTTCTAATTCTCTATCCAAACAAGCACTGATGTTTGTTTTTGCTGGCCTCTTGAATATTCTCTTTTCACATTTCTATTTCCTTCTACTCCATTTGTTATTTTTAGGATTAGTTGCACTTAAAAATCTTGTACTTTGATAGATTTTTCAATCTAGTATCATACATTTTTTTTCTCAATTAAATACTCATATGAATTAAATATTTTCAATCAATGGCAAATTAGAAACAACCGATTGTTGAATGGATGATATGCTAATGTGGCTAAAGCGATTGTCGTTAGTAGACAATTAATTAAAAGGTTAACTACACTTTAATACCATGTGCTTTGATGAATTTTTCATTAAGTACCTATACAATTTTTCTCTCAATTAAGTACCCATATTTATTAAAACATTTTTAATCAAGGGCAACGTAAATACAGCCGTTTGGTGAGTTTGGTGAATGAACGAAATGCTAACGTGGCTCACACAGCTGTCATGTGGAATCTAGCTAGTTGGCAAATCTAAGTGCCTTGTTGGCGCCTACATGGACTATCAATAGTCAATCTATTCAAATGGTGCAGCAAAAATAAAAAATAACTCCCTTTTTTTTTTTTTTTTTTACAATCTCAAAATCAGTTTGGGTTTGTTTACGATCTATTCGATGCTTCAAAGACCTGGTAATATTGTAGTGTTGTTTATTTGTATTTTGTGAGTATTGTATGTTCTGCAGGGCACTCTTTCCCGTAGGCATGGGATTTTCAGTCAAAATAAAAAAATTGCATTTTTCAATGGACGATTTGTTTTGTTTTTGTTTTTCTGTTTTTCTGTTTTTTTGCTTTTGTTTTTGTTTTTGGTATATCGGGTACGGACAGTGAAAATTTCCTACTCCTTTAAATTCCATATTTTGTAAAAGATGCGGATTTTAAATTTTTTTGTTAGATGATGCCAAAATATCAAGTTGGGTCATTCACATGTTGATGTTTGTCTTTGCTGGCTCTTGAACATTCCCTTTTCATATTTACATATAAATTTTTTTTTTTTTTGCTTGAATTGTTATTTTTATTTTTATTTTATTTTTATGGCCAAAAATTTATTATTTTTATTTAAAATGCTTTAAGAAAGGAATGCCCCCTTTTTAAATACTTAACATTTTTTTACTATTAAAATACATAACAACATTTATAATGCATTCTGTTCCGGATAAATTAGTCTCAAGACCTTAGGAAGGTCTATGCATAGGTGTGCCGGGACTAGTAAAAGTTCAAGAGACCATTTTGAATACGACCTCCAGCACCTCCTAAGCCGTACAACTAGAATAAAGATTCTAATGCCTAGTCAGTCACTGTTCTAATTGGATCAGGTGATTGATGAGAGTTGGAGGTTCACTCTCTTGGATTCTTGCATGGAATGCCTTAGAAAAAACTAAAATTTGATTTGAATTATATGGAAAACAAACCGATCAACTTGCTTGAAATGAAATTGAAAATGCATTAACAAATAAAATACTTACAATACTTGGGATTACAATCCTAGAAACGAAGGTCGACAAACTTGAAACGAAAAGATGTTTGAAAATTGAAATGCGATACTTGTTTGAAGTAGGAATGCTCGAAATTAGAACAACGACAGCTTGAAATTAAAATAAACTTGAAAAGAAGCTTGCTTGTAAAGGGAAAGGCTGAAAATCTAGTTAAAGGTTTTGAGCATTGCGCTGTTTTGGAGTTGACGTGTCTTTCTGTTTTCTTTGATTGAGTATACATAGATCACAGACTGGTTTGGCCAGACTTGGTTACTACCCATGTTGTGCTCTTTTAGTAGTGGTCAACTACTTGCTTAACTTCCCACTTCATGTCTAAAAAGTTGTCATATGTCCCATTATTTATTCTAACTTTTATCTATGCTTGACATGTGACATAACCACCTACTAATTAAATAACCACTTCATTAATTAACTACACGCTTATTAAATTAGTGGCCCTCTAATAATATGGTTAGTAGCCACTTACACACCAACTTTCAAGTCACATGGCACCAATTAATCCATTGGTTGGTTATTTTTACAGCGAACACATTCATGCCATTTGATGTGTCAATACCAAAATTTAGCATCCCAAATGGTATTAATGCAAAATTTTGGCACTTATGTGCTTCAATGCATTAATAGTATATTCTGACATTTTCCACTTTTTGAAGGAAAAATATACTATGATACAAATGAGAAATGCCATTTGAAATGCCATTACCAAAACTTAGCACCCCAAATGGCCCACCATTAGAGCAACCTATTTGTGTATCCATGCTAAATTTTGGCATTGACAACTCAAATAGCACACCATTAGATAAGCTTTCACAAATTGAGAAGGTCATGTTTGGTCATGAACTCCAAAAACAGTATTTTATTTTTAGGATTCAAAAAACAAAAAATATAAAATAAATTTCTTTTTGTTTTCTATTTTCAACTTTCACATTATTCTTGTCCTTTAAAGAATAAGTCTAACTTAGTTAACCAAACATATTTTGTAAACTATTTTCTATTTCTTTCTAATTTTGAAAATGAAAAAATTAATAAACAAACATGTTTTTACTCTATTTTCTATTTCTTTTTTAGCTCTGAAAATAGAAAACTGTTTTTAGAATTCACAGCTAAACATAGCCTACATTCTATTTAAATCTCAAAACAATCTCAAGAAAAATACTTGAAAATGCTTTTTTAAGTAATCTAGTCATTAACAACTTTTAACGATTTTCTTTTCTTTCCCTTATTTGCCGAGATCCAAACAGTGCAAATGATCCTCAAGTGCAGCAAGAATGGTGACTTTTGCAAAAGCAATCATTTTGCACAAAGGGGTGTAGACCTGAACCCAAACCATGAACCTTTTCTTGGGAAACTTAAAGAGGGTGTTTCAAAGAAAAAGGTACACAGAAAATGCACCTACTAAGGAAATTGTTTACGTAGTAAGCAGCATAACTGGTTGTCAATTTTATAAATTGATAAATTGATATCGGCCCCCTTGATCAGCAAGTTGTTCTTATGACACTTCAAAAATCAGTTCCAACTCCAAAATAACAAGTAAATTTTGGGGGTTTGAAACATGATGTGTGGGTATCTTTCTTATCTCAACCATGTTCATAAACCTCGGTTTCATCTTTAAACAATAAAAGGTCAGTAGCATCTGTCAAAGTAGCTCAAACATTTATAATTTCCTGGTAAAAAAAAAAGGGAGTAAAAAGGAGAGAATCCTCCTAGAGCTTGGATTTTGGACCTTTTGATTCTGAAGCCCATACAGGAGGGATGATTTTGTATTCTTGGGTTGGTTCTTCCTTCTTCTTGACTTCGTCTTCATCTTCGTCTTCATTTAAAATGTCCTTAGAAAATGCATTAGGGTTCACTTTGATACACTTCTGCAAAGCCACAAATGGATGCACACAATCTGAGCCCTACAAAAGGAGAAGATTAGTGACTCTTCAAAAACTGCAAAGGTTCTAAAGAATTTAAGGTTTTAATTCACATCCATCTAACCAACAATGTCCCTGCTTTGATGATGGAGATGAAAAGGACTACCTGTAAAATCTTGGTTCCTAATTTACCATCCGGTCTATATTTTTAATTGCTAGTCCAATCAAACCATTTCCACTTGTCAATAGGTACTAACAGAACAAATATCAATCACCCATACAGAGGGCAAGTCAAAACCTTTAAAAACATCACTTGAAGGACAGATGATCTATTAGAAAAGTAACAGCATCAAGCCACAAATATAATGGTCTAGCCAACAAATCACAATTCAAGAGCCCTCACAAGGAGGGCAGAAAGCTGGTCCAATGCAACCCGAAAACTGAACTCAACCTCATTTGGGTTGATTTGGTTCAGTTTCTTAAAAGGCTTTTGGTCGTTCCTAGGTTAGGAAATGGAGAATCAACCTTGGTTTGTTCGGTTCTAGGTTGCAGCATCAAGTAAAGCCAACATAAGTTATGTTAGCATGAAGTAAAGCTAATATATATAAATATATATATATATATCCCAATCTAGTCAGCATATGCTTACATAAGTTATGTTAGCATGAAACCCATAGATAATTGTGTGATACATATTTTGAAAAACGGACTATTGGATTAGATACTGTACTGATAAGTGATGGATGTCATGCATGCCAAAAATTACGGTGATCCAATGTCAGAATTTCAAAATATAGCTATAAAAAACTGTGACCATTAAAAACTGTCATAGTTTTTCTCAGTGACATTTCTGAGAAATGGGCCGTTGGATCACTATGATTTTTGGCATACATGACATGTATAAGTACAGTATCTAATCCAACAGTCAGTTTTCAAAATATGCATCATACAATAATCTATGGGCTACATACTGACACAAGCTTAGATAAGCATATGTTGACTTGATCATTTCTGTATATATATATGTGCATAACTTTTAAGCATACATGTATATGTCATATAATAATCATTTCAATCTCCATTTGCTTCCATGTATTAGAAATATAAATTTTAAATGAACCCTAATACATCTAAAAAAGAGTTGGAAGCTTTTATATTTTAGGGTTCTTAACCAATAGGTCCAATTTACAAGAATTTTTACCAAAAAACCCACCCCACAAAAACGGTTACCGTTTAGTCCAAAAACATTTTCCAGGACCAAAATACCCATAGACAATATTTATCCAAAATTCCTTTCAATATTCATTCAAAATTCCTTAATTTTAGGTAGACAATATTTTCTTTGATTTTTTCCTAAAATCAAGGAAAAACTATTATATCCTAAAATCAAGAAAAGAAATCAAAATCAGGAAAAATATAGGGAAAAAAAAAAAAAGAATAGAAAAAAATTTACAAAAAAAATTTTTATTTTTTTTTTTTTTTTATAAATTTGTATAAAAAAAAAAAAAAAAAATTGACTGGTTAAAAAAGAACTAATGTGTTCATAAAAGAATTGATGAATTCATTTTTTTAAACAAACACCGAGCAAAGCCAAAAAAAAAAAAAACAAATTCATACACAATAAAACTTATGAGTTCACCTTTATTTGTATCTCATGAAGGAAAAAAAAAAAAAAAAAAACCTCCTCGTAGATCTACAAAACAAATAGAAACCGATGAATATCATAAACTAAATCAAGCAAACTATATCATTTATTTGTATTGACCAAGCACAAAACAAAAAAATCAAGAATACCCAGCACATAAAAAACCATCCCTTCCCAAATACCCAAGAATATCAACACCAACATACATACAAATACTTGAGCTATATTTATAAAATTCAAATCAAGAACACCAGCATTTATAGATTACCGAGATTAGAGTATTATCAGCTGAGATGAAGATGGTGGCCCTTTCAAACCTATTCGTTGGGGTTCATATAGAGGGGTGTTAAGGTAACAGAGATGATGGACCAGAGTTCGTTGAAGAAATGCTTTTGAAAGGGATGATGGAGCACTAGACTTTGCACTAATACATTAGGGTTTTGATGGGAACGATGGAGTGTCGGACTTGGAACCATGCTGCCCGCAACAGTGGAGACGGACAAGAATCGTCCGATAAAGAGAGTGAAAAAGAGAAGAGAGAGAATGCAAGATTGATTGAAAACAATAAAAAAGGAAATATGTGATCTAATTACCATATTAACTGGGGTGCATTTAATCTTAATTCAAATTTTGAAAATTAAACATCCAATGAGATATTTAAGGAATAAAAAGAATCCAAAAATGGAAACGATAATAAATTAGTTGCATTATATAATATAAGGGTCAAAATAGTATTCCTCAAAAAGAATTTGGACCTAAATGATCTTGATTCAAGAAATTTTAGACTTTATGGTAAGGATTTGGAATTTTATGTAATGACTCTTTTACCTCGTCCTTTTATGGAAAAAAAAAAAAAAAAAAACTCTTCAATTTTGGACTTTTTGACAATTTTCCCTATATTTTATTGTAATAGAAGAAATTGTTAAAAAATTATTTATAAACCAAACCAACCAAAGCTTCAGATGGTTGGGTGAGTTTGAATATATTGGTACTTGATAATGGAAATGTGAACTGAAGGATTTGAAATTGAGAATACATGAGAAAAGAAGAGAGTATACCCACACAAAATAAAAGACCAATTGTGTGTGTGTGTGGGTGGGTGAGAGAGAGAGAGAGAGGGACAGAGAACTCAGTACAAAATTTGGAACAAGTTTTGAATTGTTATAATAAAAAGGAAAAATTATCAAGAAGTCCAAAATTGAAGATATTTTTTATCATAAAGGACGAGGTAAAAGAGTCTTCACCTTAAAGTCCAAATCCTTACACTAAAGTCCAAAGTTTTTTGAATCTAGATTAGTTAGATCCAAAATCTCTTTGAGAAAGACTATTTTGACCCTCATAATGCAGCTGATTTAGTGTTGTTTCCATATTCAGATTCTCTTCATTCTTTAAATTTCTCATTAGATGTTTAATTTTCAAATTTGAATTAAGATTAAATACACTCCAATTAATATGTTAATCAGATCATATATTTCCTTTTCTACTGATTTGAATCAATCTCTCTCTCTCACTCTCTTCTCCCTTTCACTCTTTTCACCAAAGACAATTATTGTCAGTCCACTGTTACCGGCAGCACAGTAATGGTTCCAAGTCTGACACTATCATTCCCATCAGAACCCTCAGTCCTAGTCCAAAGTCCAACGTTCCATCGTCCCCATCAAAAGCATTTCTTCAACAAACTCTAATCCACCATCATTGTTACCTTGACAGCCCTTTGTTTGAACCCCAACAAATACGTTTGAAAATATCACCATCTTCATTTCAACTAATAATACTCTAATCTTGATAATCTATAGTTGTTGGTGTTCTTGATTTACATCTTATAAATGTAGCTTACGTATTTGTATATATGTTTGTAATATTCTTGGGAATTTGGGAAGGGAGGGTTTTTATGTGTTAGGCCAAAACTAATGATATTATCTCTTTTTAAGGAAATGGATTTTTGTGTGTGTGTGTGTGTGTGTGTGTGTGTGTGTGTTTGGTCAATACAAATAAATGATATAATTTCCTTGATTTAGTTTATGATTCTAGTATATTTTTTATTCAATTGTGTGTGGAAAATTTATTTTTTCGATCACATTATAAAAAATATAAGATATCATCGATTTTTTATTTGTAGTCTGTTCATTAGTTTGATACAGTTTCATTTGAAACATATGATCTCATCAAATTGATGAAATGATAATTTTATATAGACTTTATTATAATAATCGAAGTGTAGGTTGTTATGGATAGAAAACTTATGAGTCCATCTCTTTTTGGACGTTTGTGTGTGTGTGTGTGTGTGCATCTCCATATAAAAAAAATAAAAATAAAAATTTATGAGTTCAACATTGTTTAGAACTCATCAGTTTTTATTCGTCTTTTAGATCCACGCAGAGTTTGTTATTTTTATTTTTTATTTTGTTATGTTTTTTCACAAGGTCCAAATAGAGATGAATTCATAAGTTTTATTGTGTATGAAAATATAAACTCATCAGTTTTCTTGTTTTTGCTTTGTTCAGTTTTGGTTTAGAAAAATGAACACATCAATTTTTTTATGAACACATTAGTTTTTGTGAACCAAACTATTGTGTTGTTTTATTCAATTAGTATTAAAAATAATAAACTCATCAAGTCTTTCTGTCAATTTATTTCCATTCTTCTTCTTTTTTTTTTTTTTCTGATTTTTGTTGATTTCGATTTCTTTTATTGATTTTAGGTAGATAACGAGTTCTCCGGGATATTAGGCAAAAATTAAGGAAAATATTGTCTACCTAAAATCAAGGAATTTTGAATGAATACTGAAAGGAATTTTGGATAAATATTGTCTCTATAAGCATTCTGGTCATTCAAATTGTTTTTAGACTAAACGGTAACCGTTTTTGTTTGGTAGTTTTTTGAAAGAAAAAAAAACTCTTGTAAATAGGACCTAATGGTTAAGAACCCTAATAAAAATATATAAATTCAATTTTTTGATCACCACTCTTCTAAGCAGCTAAAAGAAGCATAACTAAAATCATGTGGAAATCAATTTCCAGTAGAAAAAAACTACAAAGATTGGCAAAGGACACAGCTTTCTGACCGCAAGCATGTGCTATTGCCACCTTAAAGTTTGTCGTGGTGCAATTTAAGTGACTTTTTATAGGCAATTGATTCAACCTTTGCAATTTGAATGTCATAAAGAGTCGGATGTAATAAAATGAAATGCAGGAACTAGACAAATAAAAATGATGGTCTACACAAACGAATGTGCTTACTACCTACACAAGGTGCTTCATAAGATCACCTGCTCTAATTATGATTACCTTTTCTTCAGCTGTGCTCTTGAGAAAACAGAGGAAGGCATCTGAAAACTGGGTCCCACATGGACCATTCCGTAAGTCAGCTATGCAAGGGCATTCCAATGCTTTCTGAGCCTTCGCATCAAGAGACTGAAAGAAACATAATTCAACTCACCAAGGAAAGAAGATCAATCCAAAAAATAAATAAAAACAGACTTGAAAACCAAGAACAAATCTTCAGAATGGACCAACCTTCTCATCTTCACCAAAAGCTGTAGCTTCTGTACAAGCAAAAGATAATAGGGTCGTCAAATATTGCATTGATTTCTTAGTTTTATCTATCCAACAAAAATAGAGAATAAACAACGCAGCAGAGATTAGAGATATATCTTGAATATATGTATCATTTGGTACCATTTGCAACAGGGTGTGGTAATCTCATCAAGTCACTCAATCAAAGCATGTTAAGCTAGTGCCAATTGAGAAATGAATTGTGTGTGTGTGCGCACATGTGCATTTATATGGATAAGTTTCCTATTCACTGCTGGAGCTACCAGTTTTTAACCAACTCAAATGTTGAGTATTAGTTTTAAACTCTCATAAACTTTAATAAGCCTCCAATTTCCATAAATTAATTCCACTTCCAAAAATGCCAAAGTTGGCACCAAATTTGAACATTAAGACCCTGCTGAACTTGTTTGCATATTTATTATGGATTCAGTTCTTCAATATATTTGAAATGATTAAATTCATGCCACAATGAAAGGAGCATTTTTCTGCTACTGTAAGGCATGGAGTAGGAATAGTGAGGCCCAAATTTTGTGAAGAATATAACTCAGAAACTCTTTGGAAGTGCAGGAAGAAGAATTGCTGGATTTTTATGACAAGGGTTCATTCAGCAGATAACGTGGAGCTTTCTGTATCTAAATTTCTAAATTGATGTATAGGAGAACTTATATGAGAAGTTTTAAACAAATTATTTCGCCGAATTTTCAAGAGCCCAGGCCTATGATTAGTTGTTGTCAACACTATACATTTTCATTTGCTAGGATGTATTTGTACATTGTTCTTCATTTATGTAAAGTTTTATTTATTTATCAAAAGAGAGGGAAAAAAAAAGTACTAAGAGTTGATGGCCATGGCGGCAATGTATCATGAATGAGATGACTAAAGTAACTCAATATAGTGGGCAACCGAAAATTCTGTAGTTAAATGCCGATGGTATATTTAATTCGAAGTAACTTGCACAGTGTTTAAACACAGGTCTAGAATAATTTGGTAGCTATGGTTCATAGTATTCCTCGTTTTGGATTGTTCTCCATCAAATGTGATCTAATGCTGTACTGCTTGTCTTTTTGTTAAAATTAGTCGATGCCATACTATGTGAACTTCCTTTCCACCAAATAATGGCAACTTCTCAGGTATCAAGCCACTTCTAATTTCTTTCTCCTATGCTACTATAAATTAATTGACTTAGGAATATCAAGAAATGCATAATGGCCAACAATTGGAATATGCTCTTCAGTTGAATCGTTCATTGATATATCAGAAATGCCCATTTCAGTGCCTGAACCAATAATTTTGTTTGCTTCTCTTCTATGACTCTAAATAAATAAATTTAAAATGGGAAAAAGAAAGAAAGAAGTCGGCCTATACTGCATTCAGAGTCGTAAGCATACAATAAATAGCAACATCAAGTGTTTTAACAATTCATGAACACCCGTCATAAAACTCATTCAAAAATCAAATTTCCAACAATCCCACATCAACATTTTCACAAACACCTAAACCACATCATTCCTTTTCACGTTTCACAAGTTGATATCCATTGCACACACAGATATATGTGTGTGTGCGTGTGTGCGTGTGTGTGTAGAGAGAGAGAGAGAAAGAGGAATACCAGCAATGAGAGATTCCATGGAAGGTGGTTGTGAATTATTGGGTGCAACAGAGGAGGAGAGCTCGCTAGTTTGAGTTTGTCGGTCTTCGGCGGCTACCTCGCTTTGAACTTGACCCATCTCGTCTTCCTCACTGAAATATCTTCCCTAATACAATTACTATCAAAGACTTGATTGGTCATATATGTGTATGCGTGTGTGCACTCGCTATGAACGCAGTACAGACGCTGAGGGCGGCGGACAATTTGGGGTTTCGTGGCGGGTACGAGCACTGCTGAGTTGACTAATCACTAAATTTATTTTAGGGCTAGGCCCATAAACCAACCCACTCGATCGAATCGTACAATGTTCTTTTTTTTTTTTTCCTTTTTTTACATTATTTTTTCCAAATATTTTTTCCGATTGGATCAACATTATCCCTTCAATGATTGAATTAGGATTTATCTTAAGAATCTAGCTAGATATTGTAAGTTGAGATATATTTCAAATTCTTATTTGAATAAATTTTTATTTTATAAAACCATTATTTAAGAAAATTCTTCATTAGAGTTTACTTGGTGCATGAAAATTTGCATTGCTTGTCCTACAAAGATTAGGTTTTAGTTACACGTGTGTGTATATGTATTGAAGTTATCTTTGACTATTTTCTTGATTAAATTTGTAAATTCGTATTTTTTTTTTACATTATTGAATCTGTTTTAATCAATTGAATTAGGATATGATATACCTTTATCCTGCTAAATTCAATCATATTGAAATCAATCAAAGCTAGATCATGTACCTTAAGATATGTCTCAAATTCTTATTTTAATACGATTTCATTATGAAGATAGGATACATATTTGAAAAAATGATCGTTGGATTGGATATTATACTTATGTATGTCCTGCATGCCAAAAATCACAGTGATCCAACGATCAAGTCTTTGAAAATGTAGGAAAAAACTATAATTTTTTGAAAACTATTGTTTTTAATTTTTTTTTCTCATAAGTCCGGGCACTGTCTAGGGTTTCCCTCATATTCCTTCCCTCCCCCATTCTTTACTCTCCTTAATTAACTCTTCTACTTCTTTCTTATTGGTTGAGGCCCTATTTTGATTTTTCATATCATCAAATTAATTAAAATTTACTGTAGGGCGTTCTTTACTCTTAATTAATTATTTATTTATTTTAATATTAATTTTTTGGCATGACTTCTTATCTTAGATGTTAAAAATCATGGGAGGGGCATATACAGCCACTTGCTCCATGGACCATGAAATGGGCAAAGTATGGTGGTGCAATTCCAAATTTGTTGGATATATAGTATATTGTGAAATCCCAAATTTCAGGTTTTTAACTAAGTAAATAATTTATTCTTTCTTCCTAAACAAGTCCCCAACTTTTTGTTTATAAAGAAAATTAAACTCCCTATTTTATTGGATGATATATTGTGAAATCCTAAAATTTAGGTTCCTAATTAAGTAAATATTTTTCATAAATGCTATACAACCATAAACTTTAACCTGAATTTAAAAACCACCATGATGTGTCATGCTTTGAATGGTGTGTGGAAAAGATATAATCTATTTGAAAGAAATACTAAATCACTCAAAGCATGACACATCATGATGATTTTTCTTTAAATCTATCTTAACGAGGAAACCTTCGTGTAGAGTATGAAAAAGCAATCTCTTCTTCTGTCACTATAGCATCACATAAGTGTGATAATTAAACCTTAATGGGTGTGACCCTATCATTTCCCTACCATCTTAGTGTAACACCCCACACAGGGTTACCCCTATGCGGAAATGCCACAGTGACATAAAAATACCAAGCGCTTATCTTTTGAGTAATTTCTTTTTAAAATTAACACAGTTTTTCAAAATACGCGTGCGGAAGTCTTTAAATATATATTTTTTTTTTCAACATCTCAACAATTAAAGATAGCGCTGAGTACTAGTTTGTATCCTGAGTACAGTCCCGTAATGTACCCAAATTCCAAAAACATCCATTTAGTTTACTGAGTTGGATAGAGTCTCATGCTGATAACGTGTAATCCTCTTAAAGAAAACACATAGCAGAAAAATAAACAAACACCAGGATTTACGTGGTTCAGCCAAATTGCCTAGTCCACGGTGAGTCATTTTTATTATTGTTATTCATATTACAAGAATACAATATCTTCTTGTCTCAATGCATTCAGAAATATTCACATCCTTCCGTATTCTCATAGCTGTCAATAAATTTTATCATACGCCAAATATCACATAAATAAATCATCATATCTGTAATTCATATATATATATTACAGAATATATCCATCACTTTTTCACAATAAATAATTTTACTGTACCTGCATGCTTTATGCATATGACAGATATATGAGGCAATGCTCATGCAATCATACCTGTCATTTTCTCTGTTCTGCTTTTCTTGCAAAACCTCAACCATTCACACTGATGGTAACCTTATTTTAGGATTCCCCATTTCACCATTTCATCATAACAGATGGCTACCTCATTTTTAAGGTACTCAACCATTTCTCTGTCCTGCTTTTCCTGCAAAACATCAACCATTCACATAACAGATGGCTACCTCATTTTTAAGGTACTCGACCATCTTCTCTGTCCTGCTTTTCCTGCAAAACATCAACCATTCACATAACAGATGGCTACCTCATTTTTAAGGTACTCAACCATCTTAACCACAACAGCATCCCCGCCTTTTTAGGATGTATATCACCCAGTCCCCGCCTTTT
>JAESVK010000645.1:73006-85377 GCA_017140935.1 Hamamelis virginiana | reverse complement strand
TATATTCCCTTATAATATTCTAGGAGTCATTCAAAGTAGCCCCAAATCCAAATTACTCAAGGAGGAATTTGGGCTCTTCCAATGATTTAAACAATCTACTAGACTAGAAGCTTATGACAAAAACAATATTAATACTTAACCGTTAATGTTAACTACATTAACTATTTGAACGACAGAAGTTAGTAATGTTTTTATTTTATTGATTTATGTCTCTTTTGTGACTTCTACTAGTATATCAGTATATGTGTCTATATATATATATATAGGGTCAAGTTCCCCTTACACCCTATTTTGACACCTATATTTACACATCGTTTTCAAAACACAATCTATGATAAATATTTTGACGAACTGACCGTTGGATTCAATACCTTTTTATGCATATCATTTATACCAAAAATCATGGTGATCCAACGGTTATATTTTAAGAAATGTCACTATAAAAAATTGTTATGTTTTTAATTAATAAAAAAAAATAATAGTTCTTCAAAATGATATTTTTCAAAAACTAACCGTTGAATTACTCCGATTTTTTTCATACATGACAAACATAAGATAAGTATCTAATCTAATGGTCGGTTTCTCAAAATTTTCGATTTACAATGGTATTTGAAAATGAGGTGTAAACATAGGTGTCAAAATAGGGTGTAAGGGGAACCTGTCCCATATATATATACATACATACATAATTATGATGAATCTGATCCTTCAGCAAATACTGATTTAGCTTATAGTCAGCAAATCTCATGGTTATATACATGGTTTTTGAAATATCAAAAACCAAGCTCTAATGGAGGATACATCTTTCCATCTATTTTGCCTCATCTCCAAATGAAAAGACAAATTTGGCTAAACAGCTAGACCATGAGCTCTAATCAAACCTGTCACATCAGCAAAGATAATATTTTGGCTATTAAAATAATAAAATATGAATGGTTTGAATTCAAAATAATATTAAAATATACATGATTAGCCATTTTGGATTGATGTGGTTGGAGTACATTTCCATTGGAAAGGAAAAATGAGGAGACAAAACACTATTTGAGTATTTTGATAGATATTTTGCTTCTTAATTGCTGCAATTTGAGAGAGTTCACAGATGATGGCAGTGGAGAGAGGTTGCAACCTAAAAATGTCAAAGGTATTTTGAAAAAATAACGATGTGAGGAATACTACCCCTTTCCCATCCAAACAAGTTATATAGGAATGATATGGGAATCTTATTGCCAATTCCTATCTTACCATACGTTGGCTTGAGTTCTAGCAAAACCTATTCCCATTCCCAAGTAATGTAATACCCTGAAAAAGTAATTCCAAGATGCCAACCAAACACACCCTAAGGTTCCCATATTCTTTTAAATTGTGGTGAATTAGCCAAAGGCCGTTTTCATACTTCCTTACTGCCTTTTTCATGTTGGAAAAGGAAAATGCTGAGTAGACTAAATTTTAGACCAAATTTTTTAGACCAAATGATGTGTCAGAATAATATTGTATTGTTTTTTGTGTATTTTTGAAATGCATAAAAATCAAGATTGTATTATTCTGACACATTATTTGATTTAAAAATTTTGGTCTAAGATTTGGTCCATCTACTATTACTCGTTGGAAAATACTATACATCACTATAAGGTATCACCGTAATTATTACTACAAAACGTTATGAATTTTCAAAACTGCTCATTTATGATGTGATTCGTTGTAGCAATTTATAGCATTACTCCCTATGTTTCACTTTTCAGGATTTGGCGGGGAAACGGGCTAAAGTAATCAAGAAACGAATCTTTTTGTTTCACTGCTCTGCTTTCAATTTCCTCACATTGCACATTGTTCCTCTGTGAAGAAAAAGTAAAATGGAGAGCAAGATGGGAATGCTGGAGAATTTCATGAAAAGCCATCAAAGCTCCTTGAAATCCCTCTTCAACCGCAGCAGCAGCCAAAATTCATCCGTCGAAGGATCTCCACATTCTCTTAATTCCCCAACTCTAATACCTATTCTCTCTCCTCTCGCCAATTCCATCGTCGCCCGCTGTTCCAAGTACTCTTTTTTTTTTTTAATCTCTCATTCATTTTTTATGCAATAATGTATATAGATTCGACTTCAAAATTCTTGTTTGAAGGAAAAGATTTGTCATGAATTGCGGCAACGGAAATCTTTGTTTTGTATGTGTTGAAAAATGTTTATCGCAAAGTTATTAGGGTTAGGGTTTATTGTCTGTGCAACAATGCTGCTGTAAATTTATGATCGTATATTTTATTGGAAGATAGAAGACATTGAAGAAGGAAAACTGGGTTGAAGTCAATGTTGGGGTTTGATCCAATTAGGCTTAAGAATCAACTACATTGAGGCTATGCTAGAATGAAATCAAAATTTTTCTTACTGCTCTCAGAAAACTAGAAAAGTCCACCATCATATATCGGTACCATTTCTTGCTATCTGTTGTCTCTTCGACTTTACTTTGGTTCCTCTTCACTGTGTCTATTTTGTTGGTCTTGATTTAATCATTTATTTATTGAATGAATGGCCCGGTGTCTTAGGCTCTGTTCATGCTGAATGGCTAAGAGGGATTCTTGTTCTTCGAGTTAAATTTTTAAGCAAATATCACAATTTCCACCTAAATTCCACACTCTTTCTGCTCCAGTGTCCCCAACTTTATAACTCAAGAATTAATGATTTAGCATTACTTTTCTTATCTGCCGCATGTATACGTGCGCGCGGGGGTATGTGGGGATAATTAATTTTCTCTGATTTTCTGAGCTGCTGAGGGAGTGTTGATGTCCTCTACTCTTATTTTCTTTCTCTTTTTAAATGGTAGGAAACATTCATAAAGCCCTAACAATATTTATTTATACTTTAACTCCACTTGTGCCATGCTTAATGTCTTGCATTTTCCACAATTGGTCCCAAGCTAAAAAGAGGAGGGTTGTGATACGTAGATGGCCAATGTAAAACTTATCGTCATGCAGTGTATGGACCAATTTTCCCTATATGTTTGTATGTATGCATGCATGTACTTGATGTGTAAGAGTGATGTGGAGAGTTTGGTTCATTTGTTCTTGCATTGTCCTACTACTATAGCTTTATGGCAGAGGTTGTTTTGACTTTTGAATATGCATTGGGCGGCCTTGGTCTCCACTTCGGCGATGTTGTAAATAGAGTTTCAGGTTGTTGGGATTTTTAAAAGAGCTTTAGTATTATGGAGATGTGCAGTTTAGCTATTTTTTGGGTTATTTGGTTAGAGAGGAATGCTCATATTTTCAAATATTGATCTGATAGCATCGATGTTCTACGAGTGAGAGTATGTTTTTTGGGTTCATTTTGGATTTCGGTGTCTAAAAATTTAGGGGTATTCCTTTGTTTGTTATTATGGGAAATTGGATTTTGGTGCGTGATTAGTGGGTTTGTTTTGTTTTTGGATCTCTCTCTATTTTGAAATTTTTTTTATTTATTTTTTCCATCTTTGTAAGGTAGGACATGTTGTCCTCTTTATTATTATTATTATTTTTATAATAAAGTTCCTTATTGCCAATAAAATAAAATAAAATAAAATAATTTAAGGATTTGACTTTGGCAATGCGTATTGTTTTGTCTTGTCATTGGAGCCTGGATAGTTTCTTTTTATCACTAATGTCATCCATTTGTTTTTAGTTTGATTAGAGCTTAAATTAGGAAATAAATAAAATTAGATAAAGGGCACTGTCCTTCCAGAGCAACTTTTCTTCAGCCTTGGGTGTTAATATTTTTCTTCTGAAAAATTTCAAGATCCTCATAGGTTATAACTGTTTTTTTATCTATTTATTTTATAAGCATAAGGATAACTAATTAAACTTCATTTATTATGCGAGAATACTACACAGCTAATATCAATTTTTTGTCTCTTTGAATCTGCATGCCTTTGAACACATTTTATGCTATTTCAGGATTCTTCAAATCCCTACTGAAGAATTACAGCATCGTTTTGACACAGAGCTACCTGAGAGTGTTAAGCAACCTTCCACTTATGCTAGAAATTTCGTAGAGTTCTGCTCATACCTAGCACTTCATCTGATGACTCGGCGTTCTGATTATTTGAGTGACAAGGATTTCCGTCGTTTGACATATGACATGATGCTCGCATGGGAGTCCCCAGGTGTTGAGACTAGACCACTACACAAAGTGAGACATCCCATCATTGTTTCTATAGATATTTGTAAGATATATTGAAAAATTATAGGATAGTCAATGGTATTTTTGTTTTCCTGATTTTTACTTAGAATTGAAGTAGAGGATTCTAGATTTTTCCACTACATTGGGGTTGACAATGCTGCCTTAACTTTTCCTGAACTGTAGGAAACTGCTTCTAGCAATGATCAGGAAGTAGATGATGAGGATGGGTGGTCACTATTTTATTCAAGTTCCACAAATATGGCTGTTCAGGTTGTCTTTTCATTACAGTTTCTTTGTTTCTTTCAAGCCTATACATTTTCATATAATATGAGGTGGTACTGCATTGTAATGATATCATGTTTGATCTTATGCCTTGGAAGAATATTTGTTCCAATAATCTATTACTTTAGCTTAAAATTTCAAGGACCATATGTATTCTCAATTGTGTTGTTCTCTCCATTAGGTTGATGACAAGAAAACTGTTGGGCCAGAGGCTTTTGCACGAATAGCTCCTGCTTGTGCTGCTATCGCAGACATAATTACCGTCTACAATCTTTTTGATGCACTCACAAGCTCTTCGGGCCATCGACTTCATTTTCTCATATATGACAAATACCTTCGAAGCCTTGACAAGTATGATCTATCTCCTTTAGATGTACCAGTTGTGTGAACAACTTTTTATTTATTTATTATTATGGTTAGTGGAAATGTTTTGCCAACTCAGTTGAGGTAAATGTGGCAGAAATTTTTTGGGTGATTTGGCTATAATATATACTGAATCTTGTCACATTAACACCTATCTGGCTACTTAGTTGGAAATATTATTTCCTTCTCTTTCCTGATAAACTTATGCATCAGGTGTTTATGCCTTCGTGATATCCTTACATGAGCATATCTACCTTACATGTCGTCGAGTTTATTGGATGAGTGTCATTTCCATGCTTGGTTAGAAACTCCTAGCTAAATTTTTGGCTTATCCCTTTGTTGATAATGGTTCAAGGTAGTTTGAGTTGTTAATTTGGGACCAATACAATTCTCATATATTTGTATTTACATCATTAATTTAGTGCACCACATTTCTTAGTTGGAACAAAAACCAGATGTTATAGGCTCTCCAAAATTACATATATGACATGACAAGGTTCGTTCATTCCCCTCAATTACATGTGTGAAACCAATATTTATCTAAATTTTTTTGTTTTGACTAATGATCAAAGTTTAATGAAAGATAAAACAAAAGATATTGAGGGGTAAAGAGAACTAAAGGTGAAAAACCCTTACAAAAGGCATCACATCTTGTTTTATCCTAAGAGATTTTGCATCTGTTTTAAGTAATAATAACTGTGTGACTTTTATCTTCATGATTTAAAGTTTCATTATGGGTATAAGCTACAGTCGAAAGAAAAATGGAAGTCTGTCAAAGTCTCATTATTGAGGGATAAAGAGAATTAAAGGTGAAAAATCCTTACAAAAGGTATCATATCTCAAGATGCCTTTATGGAAGGTCATCAAATACTGGATGTGGCTTTGGTGGCTAATGAAGCGATGGATGATTATAGATCCAGATGTAATAGAGGTTACCATTTTAAGGTTGATTTTGAAAACGATTTTGTATGTCAACTGGAAGTTTTTGGATTTTATTTTAGAAAATAAAGGTTTTGGTCCAAAATAGAGAAATTGGATTAGGGGTTGCTTGTCTTTAAACTTCTCAGTTTTCGTGAACGGTATGCAAGGTAATATCTTAAAGGCTTCGTGAGGTATTAGGTAGGGTTATCCCTTGTCTCCATTCCTTTTCACTCTTGTTGTTGATGTTTTGAGCAAACTTGTGGAGAAAGCAAAGCAGGTTAATTTATTTGAATGATACCCTCTTCTTTGCTTTGAGCAATGATCATAGTCTCTTCAATTTGCAATCTCTTCTGCAGATTTTGGAAATGTTGCTATGCTTGAGAGTTAGTATGAATAGCTGTCCCTTGGCTAGAATTAATGTTTCACAGGATAAATGAAAGCTTTGAGTTGCTCTCTTGATTATTGGCCTTTGAAGTATGTATGTCTTATTTAAAAAAAAAAAAAAAAAAAAAACGCATTTAGGACTTCCTTTAGATGGAGATTTTAAGTCTAAAGGATTTTGGAATCCAATCATTGAGAAAATTGGGAAAAGATCAGAAGGTAGGAAAACGGCTTTGATTTCTAAGTGAGCATCTCATTTTAATTCAATATGTTCTATCTAGTATTCCCATTTACTATTTATCCCTTTTCAAAATCCCTGTTGCTGTCAGAATTGAAAAAATGATGAGACATTTTTTGTGGGAAGTGGGGAAAGAGGGATCATTTAGTTTGCTGGAATGTTGTCGCTCATCCTAAATTTAAGGATGATCTTGCCATTGGTAATATCATTGCAAGAAACACTGCTTTACTTGGAAAATGGTTGTGGAGATTTCCTTTGGAAAGTGATTCCTTATGGGCTGCAGTTATTAAAAGTAAATATGGTTTGCATAGTAATGCATGGGATCGTAATATTACCCTTAAAGTTCTGCCCGGAGTCCATGGAAGTTTATTTCTCAAGGATTATCTCATTTCTTGTGTCACTTTTCATTTGTTGTGGGTAATGGGGCTAAAATTCGTTTTTGGAGGACGTACGGAAGAAGGATTGTCCTTTTTCAGCTTGTTTTCTTCGTCTCAATAATTTATCCCTGCACATGGTGTCTCTATTTTTGGTATGGCTGCTTCTTTCTCCTCCTCTATGGGTTGGGATTTAAAATTCTTTACATAGAGGCCTCTGAGCTTTCTTACTTTCTCTTATCAGGGTGTGATTTTAAGGCCTTCTGTCCTGGATAGAAGAAGTTAACTCACTCTATCTTCTGGTCTGTTTAATTGTAAATCTTACCTGGACTCTTTGATCAATTAATCTATTGCTTCCCCTTGTCTACCCTTTAAGATGATTTGGAAGTCAGAAGTGCTTTTTAAAGTTCAGATTTTTGTGTGGACTGTTGCTCTTAGAAGAAGTAATACCAATGACCTGTAATCAATTTTTGTTGCCTCAGTTGTGTATCATGTGCAAAAGGGAGGCAGAGAGTGCTGGCCACCTTTTTCTTTATTGCTCTGTGGCTAGATTTTATGGCAGTCTCTTTTTCCCTTTGCTCATTTGTGCTAGATTGCTCCTTAAGATTGTTCTAGTACGCTCAATTTGGTTTTGGAGGCTTAAGGAATAGTGATATAGCAGTTACTTTGTGGAGATTTGCGTTCTTGGCTGTTTTTTGGGTCATATGGTTAGAAAAAAATGCGAGAATATTTGAAGGTAAGGAGGAAGAAGTTTGGGTTTTGAACAAAGTTGGGCTTTTGGATTCACTTTGGGCATCATCTTCGAAAGCTTTTGTGGAATTCTACTTTTCTTAATTAGATTTGATTGGAAAGGTTTTTGTTGTGCGTAGTTGTATCTTCTTATCTTTCTTTTCATCATCTCTTCTCTCATTGTAGACTTCCCATCCTATATTGTATTTTTGTTTTCTTATTAATAAATTTCTTTTGTTGCTGACCCAAAAAAAAAGTATTTGGTTGACTGATTCACTAATTCTCAAGGTAGGATAATGGGGAAACAAAGAGTGTTGAATTGGACCAAAACTTGTGGAAATACTAACTGAAAACATTTTTTTTCATTTAAATAGAAAATATATAAATAATAGCCTATTTTTTATAGTTATCATTCTTCTCAATGATTTTATAAAACATAAAGGATTAAATATACAACACATATCTGTGTAAAAAAACATTGATATGAAAGAATATTTATGTGATGGTGATACTAGTAATTTATTGCACGAGCTCTCAACTTGAAACACAAAATTTTAATTTACATTTTTGGGTAATTATTGTAAGTTAACAGAATTTGAAAACATTTAATACTCTGAGGTTGATCATATAATATTGAAGCAAAATCCCTTTGTTCTTAGATGGAGTGTTCTAAGGTTGTATTTTCTGAAAGTGTTTTGTAATTGAAAAGGTTAGAATGCATCTCAAGAAAAAATTGAAATCAACAAACTCATACTATAGATCCAACATATCCTGCAAAAAGAGTGCATCATTAAAATGAAACAAAACTAAATTATAAAAGTGCAATTTCTAGATTTTTAAGTTTTCAAGAATATTTTGTGGTACAAAAGAATTGAGAGTCTCCATAGGTTTTGATAAGTTTCAAAGAGTTTTTATGATTTTTGGTGAACTTTTTTTGAAACTTTGTAGTTTCAAATTTGCCTCTATGTTTTCAGTAACTTCTCTAAAATATGGAAACGTATTAGCTGTTTTGATAGTAACATCTCAAAATTTAATATTATGGTTATAGTAGATCATACTAGAAGTATTTTCATTTTCTAATTACCAACGACATGCTTGTAACACCATTCAATAATAGGATGCCTTGGGTAAATATTGATGCACATTAAAGCTTTTTTCATCTTGTTATACTGATTTCACTTTTATGAGGGAACCCATGTCCTGTTACTCTCATTATGTTCGAATGATCAAGGGAACTCATGTCCTGTTACTCATTACGTTTGAATGAAATGACATCTCTGCTTTCCTCGTATAAGCACAATAGAAGTTGATTGGGGAATATGTGTTCTTCTAAAGTTATTTTGCAAAATATTGCTGCATTTACATTTTTTCTTTATAAGAACTGTATTAGCATTTTATGCATCCATGAATTCTCAAAAATTCCAACAAACATTCTTCAACAAGTCTTCTTTAACCTCCTACCAACAGTTTTGAAAAACATCCATAGTAAACACATCTGGACCTAGGAACTTTTTTCTGTTACTTTCAAATGCTGCCTCCTTAATTTCCTCCAACTCAAAGGGTCTCTCAAGCCAATCCACTCTAGCCATATTAATTGGACGCCGATCCAAACCCTCTAATCTTGGTCCTACAAAACCCTTAAAAGAATACAAATTTGAATATCACCTATAGATTTCATTCACAATGCTACCCTTTTCCTTTACAAAAATGCCTTCCCCTACCTCAATTATCTAGATAAACTTCCTTTTCCTATTACCATTAGCAACTCTATGAAAAAACTTTGAGCTGATATCCCCTTCTCTTACCCACTTCACTTTCACCTTTTGTCTCCAAGAAACTTCTTCTTAAATACTTCTTTAAATTTACTTCTAAGAACAACTCTCTCTCTCTCTTAACTCAGCCCTAAGCCCCTAACCAATCCATTATTTTCCAAACAATCAATTTCCTCAATCCGCTTTAAAATAGAATTCTTTATCTCCTTCAAATCTTTAAAGTCTTCTTTATTCTTCACCATAAGTTTTGATTTAACCCCTTTCAATTTATTCATAAACTAAAAAACCTCCCACCCATCCACCAAAGCCTGACTCCATCAATCCTTAAAATTTTTCTTATAAAGTGGATGATCCAACAACATATTCTCAAACCTAAAGGGAGTAGGCCCCCCTTTGACAACACAACTCTCCAAAACTATTGGGTTATGATCCAAAACTGCCTTAGGGAAAGATCCCTGTCTTGCATTAGGAAACCACTCCAAAGTTTTAAATCCTTGAGGATATGCCTTACCTTCGGATTTATGATAATTTACCAAATTAGTGTCACCTACACAGCTTCAGATGTTTTACTGTACATTATCACTGTGTGTAATTCAAATGAAGCCAGTAACAATGTTGTAGACTTTGTTTTGTGATGGTTAAGATGATTTAGTCTTAATTATAATTCTAATGAAACGGTGAGACAACAGATATAGATTAAAGAGTGAAAGCATGCATACCAATTTGTTTTTATTCCTTTATTTCTTTGGGGGGTTTTCTCAATAGTATGATATGAGCAATACTTAGTATAGAGTACTTATTTCAAGTGATGGTTCTTTACTGCAGGGTGATCAAAGCTGCAAAAAATGCTTTGGGACCACCTTCGATTTCCAACCTTCAGCTTGCTGAGGGAGAAATTATCCTAGAGGTTGATGGTACAGTTCCCACTCAACCGGTTCTGCAACATATGGGAATCTCAGCATGGCCTGGTGAGTCATTGATTCATTGAAAGTGGATTGGAATTCTTATGAGACTGATACGACTTGGCTGTACATGTTGATTTAGAACTGTTAGCCTTGAGGCTAAATTAATTTGTGCATACATGTCACCATTTGACTCGGTTGTAGTTATCTAGACTGTTCAAATATGGCCTCATTTCACCTGAAGTATAATGACTCAAATGAACAATTAAAGACTATTTTTCTTCTGATTCAATGATTGATTCATGTGTTCTGTTTTGTACTGATACTAATGATATTGTCCATAAATAACATAAGCTGACCAGATTGTCCTGTCCAAAATGTCTTAGATCTGGAATGACTGGTCAAAGCAGCCAGCACTGAGTTGTACAACTAGTCAACTTAAATGTCTGTTATTTGATGCTTTTATGTATTGTTTCTGATACAAAAGAATAAGATATTGATACAAAACAATGCTTTGGAGTCTGCATAACCAGTTACTGACTGTTTCAAGTTCTGAAGTTAGTTGGAAAACTCTTACAATATGTTTTCATTCCATTTTTATTTGGACAGTGTTCGTATTCATTAAAATTTTGTTTGTGACAGGGCGCCTGACACTGACCAATTATGCTCTGTACTTTGAGTCATTGGGGGTTGGTTTATATGACAAAGCTGTCAGATATGAACTTGCAATGGACATGAAGCAGGTTATAAAACCTGAATTAACTGGACCGTTGGGTGCCCGTCTCTTTGATAAAGCCGTTATGTACAAATCAACATCTGTGTATGTTTTCTGTTGACATCAATAATTTGGAACTTGCATATTGTTTAAATCTTGAGATTAGTTTATTTATTTATATATTTATAACAGAACAGAGCCTGTTTATTTGGAGTTTCCTGAATTTAAAGGCAATTCACGGCGAGACTACTGGTTGGATGTATGCCTTGAGATCTTGCGTGCTCACATATTTATTAGGAAATACAACCTGAAAGAGACTCAGCTGTCAGAAGCACTTGCAAGGGCCATTCTGGGCATCTTCCGATGTCGTGCAGTGAGAGAAGCTTTCCACATATTCTCATCCCATTACAAAACGTTACTTGCTTATAACTTGGCTGAAAGTCTTCCACGGGGAGATAAGATCTTGGAAACTCTGTCAAGTCGCCTGGCACCAGTTAATGCCAGTCCCCGCCAACAAGATGTTACTGGGACTACATATGCAAAACGTCAGCTGACACTGTCTCCAGTTTCACTCTTGACACTTAGTCGACTTGGATTCATTTTGCAAAAAGAGGCAAATTTGGATGGAGAAGCAATGTTTTCAGTTGGAGATGTTTGTGTTGGTGAGACTAATCCTCTGGAAGTGGCAGTAAAGCAGTCAATATCAGACACGGGAAGGGCTCAAGCTGCACAGGCAACTGTCGACCAAGTGAAAGTGGAGGGGATTGATACAAATATTGCAGTAATGAAGGTTAATTACGATAATCTCCTGTTTAATTGGGTTAATTAGGCCAAATAAACTTCTAGCTAAAAAGGGTTAAATTTATTGATTTGTAAATTTATCTGTGCATTTAGGCTGGTGTAGATATTTTATTGTCAAATGATCATCACAAAAACTGGATTTGATTTGCTCTCAGCTGTGGAGGAAAAGTGTTGGGTAAAATTTTTCTGTGCTATTTCTAGTACAGAGCCTAATTGATAACTCCCATTAAGCTAGGCAATAGAAACTTTGTGGACCAATACAATTGATCCAATAAGCTATGATTTGTAGGCACGGTCAGGAATGTTGCATTCCGATGAAGACACTAGGAGTCTGATACAATGCCCCAAAATCTAGACACAGGGACACAGCCATATCACAGCCAATAAGCAATATGGATGTGTTAAATTATTAATTGTGCTGCATGAATACTTAGCATTTGTGTTAATTTTTATTTTTCATTTCATTCTAGTGGTCGCTGGTTAATTAGACTTGTTGGTTCAAGGTTGGAATTTGGATGGCAAAAAGTTCGCTATAATTTACTGAATTTTTTATAGCGCACACATACACATTGGGAGTTATTTTCTTCAATAATGTAGGTTCCTTAGAAAATCCACTGTGACTTTGGCTATTGATTTATACATTAAATGGTAATCAAGCTTGCTTGGTGATTTTTTTCATGTTTTTATTTGTAAAAATGACAATTTTGCTTTCCTTTTCTGTTTTTTTTTTTTTTTTGGGGGGGGGGGGT
>JAESVK010000645.1:0-72906 GCA_017140935.1 Hamamelis virginiana | reverse complement strand
CTTTGCAGGAATTACTATTCCCAGTCACTGAATTAGCTAGCCGTCTTCAAGTTTTGGCCTCATGGGAAGACTCTTTCAAATCAACGGTGTTCTTGGTGTTGACCTGCTATATGACTTATAGGTAATGTCCTTATGACTGGAGTTTCATATTGTCCTATGGCAACAAAACTTGAAGAGAAGTTTGAAATTGGATTTTACTATTCCATGTCAATAACTTCTGAAAGAATCTACTATACTACTACATTAAACTATGAGCAAGCCTTATGTTATAAGGGTGCCCCAACCTTATGAAGAAAACGATTGTATCTGAATTGCAAAATGGCCACACTTTCTTTTTTCTTCTTGATTAAGTAGAAGTGTTGACTTTATATAATGAAAGGCAAAAAGTAGACCCTGTACACATGCATTATACATATAAAATAAAATAAAATAAAAAACAAGAGAGTGATGAAAATCATACGAACTCTAAAAATTTATGAAAGTGCATCTGATATTCTAAATTTATTGGGTCTTTCCATACAAAAAGTTTACTAGCTACACTAAATTTTAAAATTCGAAATAGATTCTTCCACCCTTTCAAAATCTCTCCTATTCCTTTCCTTCCGTAGGCCCCGTTTGGAATAGTTTTACCTAAAATCACTTTAGCTCAAAATTCCACTTGATCTAAAGAGTTGGGTATAGGATGGTTGGCCCGGCCCAAGCTAGGCCCCCTAGCTTTTGGCAAATCACTTCTAGTATGAAATTTTTTGATATTTCAAGAATTGGTTTGGACATAACTCTAAAAAGATATGTGCAAAGATAGTTCTTTAAAAGTGATTTTAGGCAAAAATAGCAAACAGGGCCATAAAGTCCATAGAATTGCATAAGGCACCAACTTCTAAACCGGTTAAGAAGAAGCGTTCCTACTCCTACACTACCAACTCTCAACCAATTGGAAAACCATATGAGCCCAATATAGTCCAAACAAATCAAAACTATAAATCTGCAACTCATGAGCTCACTTTACAATGTATAAGAATATGATCCAGTAACTCTACTGTTGTTTTACACATTATGCATAGGTTCAGGGGCGAAGCCAGAAATCCTGTTTAGGAGGGGCAAATTTTAATTGATTGTTACTACTTTATACTAATCAAAAAAATAAAAAAACAATTTTGTACAAAATTTTTTATTGTGTTAGATTGAGGTAGAAAACATTATAAAAATTTATGATCCATAGATACAGACATGCTACTACCAGGTGCACCTGAAGCAACTTACATCAGGTGGCCTGTTTTAGGGCCACTTTCATTACATATTATGAAAAAGTGACAGTTGGAGTGGATATCCGTCTCATGAATGTCATGTTTGCCAAAAATTACAGTGATCCAATGGTCGGTTTCTGAAATAACTGACTATGAAAAAATGTCGGTGACATTTTTTAAGAAATTTTTCAAAAATCGACCATTGGATTACTGTGATTTTTGGCAGACACGACATTCATGAGAGGGGTATCCAATCCAACAGTCAGTTTTTCAAAATATGTGATAGAAATAGCCCTAAAGCAGGTCACTTGATGCAAGTTGCATCAGGTTCACCTGATAGTATGTCTTTCCATTGATATTTGTTAAACCACATTTCAGTTCAAAATATTTACAAATATTTTTTTATGGAGTCTATCTTTTAAAAGCATTATATGATAGTTCATCATTAACACTATCAAATGCCCATTTTTCCCAATAAACACAATTAAGCCATCAGTCATGATCAACTAATCTTCCATTTTCTTACATAATTAATTCTTTATAGCAAAAAATGCTCCATCCATAAACAGTCGCAACTAGTATAGGAAGAAAAAGTAAAAAGAAAAATTATCTAAAAGGTCCTAAGTTTAGAGCTTTCCAATTTTATAGCATGAGAGGCTTGAGATTTTGAATTTTTTTTGTCTATTTGTTATGTTAAAAGGAGTCTTGCACCTAGTGGTATAAAAAACTTATGATGGGAGCTTATGGATATATAATCCAAATAAAAGTAAATAAGAAAAAAGAGGAATAGGAAAATAAAATGAAAGGATAAAACAAGAATTGAGGGGAGGCATATACAAAATTTTAAATTTTTATGGAGTATAAAATTTTTTTAAAAAAATTTCAGGGGTGTCATTTGCCCCCCTAAATCCCATGTGGCCTCGCCCTTGCATAGGTTGGACATATCAAAATTTCTTTTAATTAGATAATTTAGATTATCAATCATAAAACACTTAACCTACATCTTCGTCCAAGTGAAGAAGGCCACTTTTGAGGGAACTGACAGCAACCAAACATTAGAAGCCGGGAAACTTTTTTTCTCATACCTATTATAGAATCTTTTTTATTAAAAAAAAAAAGGTTTCACCAAAAACGCTCCATTGCCTCTACCTTTCCTCACAATTTCATCTACCACCCCACCAACTTCATCGAGTATCAACATTCAAAAAACGACATCACATCATCAAGCTCTCAATTTGGAAATTTCTTCTAAATATAAAATTCCAAGACATAACCTACCTTGTCCAAACCACACAATCAATAACCCAAGCATCTCTTGAGGTGCAATTTCATGAAGATTGGGAAATGCCTCCTTCAACGCAGTCTCCCCACATCAAATATCTTCCCAAACCTAATCCTTGCTCCATCCCCCTGCTTTAAACCTTACTTCCTTTGCCAAAAGTTCCTAAACCGTTTATAATAGCTTTCCATGAACCCATTCCATAGCTTCCACAAAATTCCTTAGCCCACTAATCTCTCTTCCCTGCCCTATTTCCAAACTACAACCTTTTTCCATGAAGATTCACTTTCCCCAGCAAACCACCACAGCCATTTACCCAAAAGTGCTTGATTTACCAAAGGTAAAGGTAGTATGCCCAAACCCCCAATCTCCCTAGGAGAACAAAGCACCTAAAGGGCCACACTTTCAGTCTCAAATTTATTATTCTTTTGTAACATAATTTTAGAGGATGTTGATTATGGTGTTTAGCAATATATGAAAGAATAGAATCGGAAGTGAATCCATTTGTGAGAAGTTAAAGGTGGCACCACTAAAGGGCAAGATGAAAGGAGTGGGTTTGTGTAAGACGGGGAGGGATTCTTGTGAACTTTTCTGATGAAGCATCATATCTTGTCTTGGAATGTATAGGGACTTCTTGTTCCAGAGGAGAGAAACCGTAAAAGCATTTATCAATTTGTGGAAAGTGGATCCAGATTGAAGATAGCCTGTCCTGCCTTGACATATAACACTCTATGATTTTATTTACAGAGACAAATGTTGGATTGTTCACTAAAATCTAATGAATGCATAGACTCTAGGCTTAATGAGGGTTTGTATTTTTTTCCATTTTTTTTAATGGTTCCGAGGAACATGTTTAAGTTGGATATCATAATACAATATGACCATGTAGTTGGGATTCGAGAACAAGGCTAGACAATCAATTGAAGAAAATGCACGTAGAAAAGATGAGAGACAAGAGTTTCCAGGTTGACAGAGTTGGAAAAGTATGGGTGGTGGCATTAGTTTAGTGTGATTTCATTACAATTTGGGATAGGAATACAGAGTTGTTACATGGTCTGGCCAACACTTGCAGGAAGGTCAATCATATTCAAAATTTTTGTAGATTTATGGGAAAGGGTGAAGGATGAAGAGATAAAAGAAGCTATCTTCTTATTTTATCGGGAGTTGTATAAAGAAATGCAACTCAAGATGCTGATTTTTGACGGGTTGGAATTTGTACTCGTCTACTTTTCTTAGAGGAATTGGCTAGAGAGACCTTTTGATGTGGAGGGTTGGGTTACAGCTTTTAAGGGAGTTGGTGGGGCTAAGGGTCCAACTCTGGACAAGTACAACCTTTTTCTGGGGTGGTTAAAAAGAACTTTATGCATGTTATTAGCAATTGCCATTAGCAATACAAGTCTGAGAGAAGACTCGATGCAACTGCTATCTTTTTGGTTTTGAAGGAAGGTGGTTTGAAGGATATTGAAGATTCTTAACCAATTAGGGCCTGTTTGTGTTGGCTTTTTCTAAAATCACATTTGGAGAACTATATCTTCATATATCTCTTTAGAGTTATGTTCAAACCTTGTCTTCACATATCAAAATTTTCATACTAGAGGTGACCGTGGCAAAAGTTGAGGTTCCTAGCTTTTGCCACAATCTCTTTTATTATAAAATTTTGCCATCTATCTCATCTCCCCTCAAGTAACCTAAAAGCAATTATCGCCTCATCTCTTAAATCAAGTGGAATTTTAAGTTCCAAAAGCGATGTTAAGAAAAGTTAATGCAAACGGGCCTTAGTTTGGTTGATGGCATGAATAAATTAGTTGAAAAGGTGTTGGAAGCTGAGACTTTAGTAGGTGCCTAGGCGTTTACTGGGATTCCTTTGTTTATTATTCTGGCAGACTGGATTTCTGTGTGTCAAGATTTGTCATAGTTTGTTTTTCTTTTTTCCATTTGTTTTTGGCCTTAGCGATGGGTTGAAAGTAGTTTTAGTTGGAGCCTTGGAGGGCTTTGGTGTCTTTAAGCAAAGGCCAAAATGGGGCACCGTTTTGGAAATAATCTTGAAAGAATTCAAATCTTTTTACAATCCAGTTGAAGTGGACTGTAACTGAGTAGAAATGGAGGCATTCATCAAAAGTTTCCAAATCTGGAAAGAAGTTATAAGGGGTTCCTGTAATAAGATTTGACTTTTTGTTTTTCTTTTTTTTCAAATTGATAGACGTAAAAAGTTCTCTATCAACATTATTTTGACCTAGAAATCTTTTCTGAATGCAATCCATACGTAGAAGAGCAAAATGATTCAGAATAAGACTGAGGAAGTATTATTAAAGATTATTTTGGATATAAAATGATTCTATTTTTATCTGGGTTGATTGGCATCAAAGAACTATATGAGCGACAGGTCTTGCCTACAGAGCCCAAAAATATTCTTGTTGTGGATTTGTGCCATAAAATTATCTTTTAACATTCTATAGTAATATCCTTAAAATCTGGTGGGGAGTGGAAATTAGGCTAAATATAACATAAGCTGAATTTCTTCATATAATTGGAGTAATCTTTAATTTCCTTTTCAATACTCTCTCGTATTATATTCTTAAAATTTACTTCTTTTGTAAATGAACTTTAAATTTACTTCCCCAACAATTTTGTTTGAAAATTTTAAACAATTCATGGCTATAATGATTTAAGTAAATCTTGTGTGTGAAAGACCTCCAAGATGGGTTTCTATGTATCCCTTCTTTGCCATGCACCGATGGTGCACCTTTAGAAAATATTTGTGTTGGTCTGTGTTATCTTACATTCTATAATGGTCAAAATGAAAGTTCTAGCTTATATAAACAAAGCATTGCAATAAAACAGTTATTTATGATGTGCAGGGGGTGGATCAGATATTTATTGCCATCCATTTTCATATTACTTGCAGTACTCATGCTTTGGCATAGGCATTCCAACAAAGGGAAGCCATTAGAAGCCTTTAGAGTCACACCTCCTCCCAATCGAAATGCAGTGGAGCAGCTGTTGACACTACAAGAAGCCATCACTCAAGTTGAAGCAGTAATTCAAGCTGGGAATATTATTCTCCTGAAGATGAGAGCTCTCCTGTTTGCTGTACTTCCACAGGTAGTTGTCCCAGCCATACTCAATTTTCTTGAACTGAAACTAGAATAAACTAGATATCAGTAATTCACATATTGATGTTTCTTTATAGGAATGAAATTAAGTTTTGGTAAAAATAGGTCCGATTTTTACCTGCAACTAGACAATGTAGAAAGTGATGATTCATATTTCCCTCAGCCCTTCTACACCTAATACACCATTGAGGAGATGAACAAAATGGTCTCCTTTCAAACCTTTCAAACAAATTATTAGTATTGATTTTCTTATGAGCAACACACACACTAAGCAAAAACTTAAAACCTTAAGAGGCACCTTAGCAAATAAATGTTTTCTCCAGTTCTTCTGTCAATCACCAGTTCTTTCAGTCTTCGCGGTAAGCAAGATAAGGTAGATATTTAAATATCTTGTATAAGAAAGTCAAGTACCTTCAACTAGACCCACCTCCTTAGCCCTATACGTGAGCATACTTAATACATCAGCCACCAAAGTAAACAAAAGGAGTGACAAAGGATCACCTTACCTCAATCCTCTAGAGGCCTCAACCCTTTTACCAGGTTTTCCATTTACAATTACCTAAAAATTAGTCGGAGACAAGCAACCCCTGACCCATTTCCTCCACCTATTCCCAAAAGCTTTTTTTTTTATTTTAAAGTCTCAATTAACATAATCATAGCCTTTTTCAAAATCAACTCTGAAAAGAATACCTTTCCTCTTCTTCACTCTTTTTTTTTTTTTTTTTTTCTCTCTATTAGCAACAAATTTATTCAACAAAAAGAGGAAAGAGGATAAGATGTCCTACTTTATACAAAAAAGAACAAAAATAAAAGAAAAGAGAAAAGAACAACTCAAGATCCACAAACTAAAATCCAACTACCCTTAATAACAAACAAAGGCTTTTCCTTAACTTTCTTAGTGATGGAAGCCCAAAAAGAAGCTAAACAACAATCTTTATTTCAAAGCCTATCAATAGTAAGAAATTTGTCTTAAAAAATTCTTGCATTCCTTTGTAATTAAATTATCCACAAAATGGTCATCATTGCAGATCTCCATAAAATGATTGCTTTCTTAGATTGCTCGAAAGCTCAAAACTCAAATCTCCATCGTATCTGAAGAGGATAAAGGAGCAACCACGCACATCTCCACAAGATGAAACAAATTGTGCTATAAAACTCAAAGAGGGTTTGCTTTCGAACAAATTATTAGTACTGATTTTCTTATGAGTAACACACCAAGCAAGAACTTAAAACTTTAAGAGGCACCTTAGCAGATAAATGTTTTCGCCAGTTCTTCGGTCAATCACTAGTTCTTTTAGTATTCGCGGTAAGCAAGATAAGGTAGATATACAAAGATCCCGTATAAGAAAGTCAAGTAGACCTCCGAATAAACCCAACTCCTTAGCCCGATACATAAGCATACTTAATACATCAACCACCAAAGGAAACAAAAGGGGTGACAAAGGATCACCTTGCCTCAATCCTTTTACCGGGATTTCCATTTACAATTACTGAAAAATTAGTAGAAGACAAGCAACCCTTGACCCATTTCCTCCACCTATTCCCAAAACTTTTCTTTCTAAAATGAAGCATGAAAAAATCCTCAATTAACATTATCATAAGCTTTTTCAAAATCAATTTTGCAAAGAATTCATTCTTTTTTCTTTTTCTTTTTTTTTATTTTTATAAGCACTTCTCTTTTTTTTCTCTTATCTTTTTTAAAAGCAACAAAAAGAGGAAAGAGGATAAGATGTCCTACTTTATACAAAAGAACAAAAATAAAAGAAAAGAGAAAATAACAACTCAGGACCCACAAACTAAAATCCAACTACCCCTAATAACAAGCAAAGGCTTTTCATTAAAAAATTCCTTAGGGAAAGAAGCCCGAAAAGAAGCTAAACAACAATCTCTATATCAAAGCCTATCAACACTAAGATATTTGTCTTAAAAAATTCTTGCATTCCTTTCTAATTAAATTACCCACAAAATGGTCATCATTGTACATCTCCATAAAATGATTGCTTTCTTAAAATGCTCAAAAACTCAAAACTCCATCTCCATCATATCTGAAGATGATAAAGGAGCAACCACACACATCTCGCCAAGATGAAATAAAGAATTAGTACATGAATTAACTATTCTATTATTATAAATAAAAAAACAACTTCCGTAAAAAACAACTAGGTCCCGTTTGCGTTAGCTTTTGCTAAAATCACTTTTGGAGAACTATTCATTCACATATTTTTAAAAAATTATGTTCAAATCATATCTTCACATATCAAAATTTTCATATTAAAAGTGATTGTGGTGTAAGTTAGGGCCTCCTAACTTTTGCCACAATCACTATTAGTATGAAAATTTTTCCATGCATCCTATCATCCCTCAAGTTGTTTAAAAGTGATTATCATTCCTCCTATTAGATCAAGTGAAATTTTAAGTTCCAAAAGTGATTCTAGGAAAAGCTAATGCAAACGGCCCCTAAAGTAATTCATCAGCTTTATCTCTACTACAATAAAATACTACCACTTCAACTTTTTCTTCCACAAAAGGCCTTTCTAATCTTACCACACCAGAAGCATCAATTAGACTCCACTCTAGTCCGTCTTGCTCAGGTCTTTCGACCCCATCAAATGAATAGAGTGAAGAACAAAACTTGAAAATTTCATCTCCATTCTACCCTTCCCTCTCAACTACTACACCATTATCCCCTTATAATTTCCTAGTAAAATTATTTCTCTTTTTATTAACAGCCTTATAAAAAAACCTAGAGTGAAAAACAAAAATTGAAAATTTCATCCTACCCTTCCCTCTCAACCACTACACCATTACCCCCTTCTAATTTCTGAGTAAAATTCTTCCTCCTCTTTCTATTAACAGCCTTGTAAAAAAAACCTAAACTTACTATCCCCTTCTTTCAACCACTTAAACTTTGGTTTCTGACACCAAGAAATTTCCTCCCTAAAAATCACTTGCTGAAGTTTTTCTTTAAGATCCTTCCTCTCCCTTCTCAGAGAGATTTATCCAAGAACCCTTCTTCAAAATGATCGAACTCATAAATTCTTTTCAAAATAGAAGATTTTCACTCTCTTATGTCCCCAAGCACTTCCTTATTCCACACCTTCATTTTTTGTTTAATTATCTTCAAATTCTGCATGAACTTATATCCTTTCCATCTTTAAAGTAAACAATAACACCATCAATTCTCAAAACTTCATTTAAAAAGATGATGTTCCAACCACATATTCTTAAATCTAAAAGGAGAAGGCCCAATTTGAGTTAGCAACTTTCCAAAACTATAGAACAATGGTCAAACACCACTCTGGGTAATGCATCCTCGTTAAGACTAGGGAACAAATACTTCCGCTCCAAGGAAGACAAGAAACCTATCAATTCTTTTGGAAACCAAAATTTCAATTCGTTCGCATTAAACAATGGAGGAAACCTTAACTGATATTCTCTAATGAAGAGGTCAAAATGTTTCATACTTTTATTTAGTAAAAAGGCTTCTTTTTCTAATGTGGGGTCCATACCTTGGTTTGAGGCTTCCAAAGGGGATGACCTCCACAACCAAGCTAGGGCTACCACTTCATTAGTGTTCTACCTTTATTAAACTTGATCTTAATTGTGAACCTATTCTGCTAAAGAGTACTCTATATTTACTTATGCTTTTCAAAGTTTCCGAACTAGAAAATCATGAACTTGGACTGAAAGATTATTAAGTAAATTGAGACTAGCAAAGTGTTATTTTCCTTTTCTAGACCTGAGCTGTTGAACACATCATGCACTAAAAATCAAATTAATATTATGCTGTAGGTCATGTGTACAAATTGAGTATGACTTTTAAGTTTTCCTTATGAAGTTTAATTTCTATGAGATGGTGCTTTTTTACTTGCTCCTGCCCACTTAATGTTTCATCTACTTTTTCTTTCTTTTCCAGACTACAGACAGTGTTGCTCTCTTGTTGGTTTTCTTGGCTGCAGCGTTTGCATTTGTGCCTATGAGATACTTTGTCATATTGGTATTCCTAGAGGCTTTCACGAGGGAAATGCCATTGAGGAAATACAGCAGTGACAGGTGGCTAAGACGGGTAAGAGAATGGTGGATTAGGATACCGGCAGCTCCTGTTCAACTCATTAAACCTGATGACAACAAGAAAAGAAAATGAAATGCTGTCACCAACATTCATTTGTAAATTGTTTAGTTGTAATGTGTATTATTTCCATTCAACCATCTTTTGTTATAGGTGTTTGTGAATATACTAGGTATGTACTATGTATGTATTCTAGATTCTTGCAAAAGACTTTTTTCAGATGTGGATTTAATATGTAGCAGCAGGTTGATCATTTCTTTCACAGTGATTCAACCGCTTCAGTAATTTGAAAATAACTTTTGTAAGCTGAAGAACTTATGTCGAGATTCAGTCTTTTTAGGATAAATTTGATTCCATCATCTTTATGTTTAAGAATCATTTCAGCTAATATACGTGCCTTGAATTCCGTTTTCCCCCTCTATTTTCTATCGAGCGTTCCTTTATCATGGTTAATTTTAATCTAATGCATAAAAACATAGGCATTCTCATTATTGTTCTTGATCAAATCTCCACAACATTAAGGAGGTGGTAAGAGAGGTTGGTGCCACCGGCCTCCCGACCCCACCTCCGGTTCTTCCTGGTCAGTTTGGATCACCGATACATCCAATTGTTGTTGGCTCAACTAATGATGGTCACAGGAGGGAAGAGACATCTCATTTTCTGGTTGAAGTCTTGAGGACAGACACAACCACCACCTTTGTTTCCTTTTCTTCATAGTTTCTTAATCAGATATCCTTCTTTGAGGAAACATGAGATGTCTCTGCCCATTGAGCTTGTACCCAAAAGAGCTCAACTCCTTGTGAAGAAGTTTGAAACAAAATACATGAATTTTGGTTACGGGAAATGGAGAGATTTTCATTTTATCATATCACAGCGAACACTTTTTGCACCAGTACGCAATTTCTTGTTACTGCTCTTAAGATGAACCTTGCAAATAGACATACTGGTCAAGCACTCAAGCTGGGCCATTGATGTATTATGCAGCCCTGAATCCAGCATTTAAAATGGTCACGGGAGGGGATATTAATCTAGAGTTAATTATTTATATTCATACTGTAAATGAAGTGTAAGTCCTAAGAAAAAGAATAAACAAAAAAATGTTTGCTTACCAAAATACCCTTTATAATTATTAAAGTACATAAATCCACATGGCTTTATATATTTTCACCAATCAAAATGTTAGCCGTCCTAACTGAATTAAGATTTAACCCGCCAAGATAGCTCAGACAGTCAATGACCATGCCTTGTGATGCAGGGATCCTTGTGATGGGTGATTTCATCCATCCATAGGGATTAATATGAGCCCAAACAATCTTAAGTTGACAGGAAAAAAATAAATAAATGAAGAATTTAAGTTTACTTTGGAAAACTTTGGTTTTGAAGTCTAATTCGATTTCTCAAAGAGTCGTGATTCCATAAAATTTTATCAACAATAATAAAAGTTTTAAAATTAAATTAAAATTCTCTCATAAACGTGGTCCAATAAATTCCAACAATCAAAGTAATAAAAGTTTTACTGCAAAATTCTGCCATTCAAAATAAAAATATTCCCAAATAACCACCTAAATACAATGACTAAGAGAAGAACCAATATAACTTGTTTACAGGAAAATAAGTGGATGGAAGAAAAATATAGGAAAAATTGAAAATATTATATATAAATTTCAGCGTGGAGGAATAGAAAAATATTGAAATGGAATAAGAATAATTGTAGATGGAGAGTTAAAAGAGAGGCATACATGTTAATGCTAATCACCCTTTATGCACAAGCTGCAGTTAATCTTATTGTAAATGATGTTCCCACTAATCCCCCTTTTTGCCCCATTAATTCACAATTACAAATGGTTGATGGAGTAATTTCAAGTGATCTCCCTGAATCCATCTAAACAACCAGCAAGCTAGCCGGGACCTTTGAGCACACAAATAACTCCAGCCAAGGAAATATACACATATAACAGTAGATTGTTAGGGATAATCATGTGTTGGTTTCAGTAGTGTCTTGCAAGGAACAACAAACAATCCAGACATTTAAACATCAAGTCCACATTAATTCACCAAGGGTATAAAAGATGCGTTAGTTTCAATAGTGTCTTGCAAGAAGGAATAACAAACAATCCAGAACTTTAAACATCAACTCAACATTAATTCCCTTACTCTGTGATGAGGAATCAACATTTGGAAGTCCATTAATGTCTATCAAAAGTTTAAATACTACCAAAAATACGTATATAAAGAATTTATGAGGGAAAAGAAAACATGAACTTTGGTTTGTGAGTTATAATTGTACAAAACTCAAATTGAACTTCAAAACCGTGCAACAAACTAACTTCATAGTTCATACAGCAACCACAAAATTTGAAGTTAATCCACAACTGAACATGGCGTGAGATAGTGATTTCCTGAAACATAAAACTTCTTTGTAATATGAGCAGAATCCAAGGGATGCAGAGTATATTTCAACAAAACATACTTACAAAATATAGAATTATCACGCAGCAATTGTGAAGAGTAGTCAAAATTATATGTTCAAGTTCTAAACTAGAAGAGAGGGAAACAAGTTGAAGAAAGATTATGAAATTTCCCGTTCAAACATTTTCTGGCCAAAACTCCCTGAAAAACGCTCGCTCAAATTCCTTCTCCTGCAACTGCTTTTCTAACTCCTGCATCTTCTTCAATCTTTTAGAGACAGCTTTGGCTTTCTTCGAAGGCAAATGATCCTAAAAATAAATGGAAATCAATTAGCTCTAATCAAGGCATACAATGAATGATTTGGGAACCAAAGTCCATAACAACAAAGACAATCGGAGCATTTCAGTTTCATAATGCTAAGGATAGAAGATTAATAAAACCACTACTTGACCAACCCAATAAAGGCGTATGCCAAAAGTCGATTAAAACGTGCAAAAGAAAAATGTGAAAGGTAGAGATGTCAAATTCCCTATATTAGATCAGTTTTATGTCTTTCATGTCTCTCTCCTCTACGAGTAATTGCCAAATTGATCCAACATTTAGCACAAATGGCATTTAAATGTGAGGTTTTTTTTTTTTTTTTTTCAGTTGATTCTTTTAATGCCACAAAAAATTCTTTCCGCACCCGCTCTCTCTATACCCTAAATCCTCAATAATACATTAAATATACACCCAATCAAGCCTAAAGTCATTATTTCTCTCTACACCTCAACTCCTTACCCACAAAGATCTTCATTATCTTCATGTTAAAAGAGCCAAACTCCATAAAAGGACCATTAAAGCATAGACGGTTTGGTTGTTTAGTGCTCATCAAACATTTGATGTTGAATCTGAAAAACAATGTGTTCAGGACTAGTGCACCAAACATAGCTGAGATGTTCGGACTCAGGAACCAAACATCTTTGTGATAATCAAAATCAAGTAACTGACCATCATAGATCTCAACATATCTATGATGTTCGGAATCAAGTAACCAAACATCTCAGAGATGTTCGACCTCAAGCAACTACAAATCTCTGCAATATTGGGACACTTGTGCTTGAACATTCCTGGCTTCCTGCCTCATTTGTTTCGCTGCTATTTTGGATCCTGTAGTGCCAACCGTACCTCCAGGCAAGAAACTGTCTTTGCCAGATAGTACCAACTCAAAGAAATATTGATCACGTTTGGTAGATGTGCCAACTGCCGGTTCTACAAGAGTACCGTCAGGACTAGCAAGCTCCCTCAATTTCTTTAAAAGCTGCAACTTTGTGTTCGTATCAACAGCATCGAATCGCTTTACAAACAACTCCAACTCTGCTCGGCAATTCGACTCCATATTTTGCTTATTGTGGAAAGGCAACATATCAAGTTTTCTCCAATATCAATACAATCAAGTGGAATAGACCGACCTTCCCTCGTGTATTCTGCAATCTCATGAGCACATGGTAGCCCGTGTGTGCGCCGAAAGCGCACCCACATGCAGAAGCGTCACAACCAACTGAGTTGGCTCTCTCTAACTGGGCAAGAACACTATGCAATGCATATATAGATATAAAACCCCAAAGCTCCTTTACTTCAAGTAGACTAAAGTTATGTTGCACGACTGTTAAACTCCTCTCAAATGAGGCCTTAATGTCTGTGTGCTGCAACTTAATCAAACTATGTATCCTTATCCAAAATGTCTCAAAATATCTTTGACTTGATCCAAGTTGTCTCTTCAGCTTTGCATGTGAACTCTCAACCCTGTTAAAATAAAGCGAAATTGTTAATAAATAGACACAATTGAAATGGAAAAGTTATAACTTCATAGATAGGTGATGATAAGTTACCTATTCATTGTCACATTCCCATAGTGCTTACATGTATCTGTCCAAGCCACAACAAATCTGTCTTTATATGAGTTCAACCAACTAGTTGACGCATACTCTAGTGCCTCTGGATAGGTTTTGAACTCCCTCTGCAATGCACTCAAGTGTTCATTGTACTCTTCTTTTGTAGATGACAACACCAGTATATTCCAACTCATTATAAACTTCTCCAATTTCTCCTTTGTCTCAATCAACTCTTTACACTTCGACAATACATTCCTACTAATGTGCCATCTACATAACAAATGTCTAGTAGTAAGAAATACCATCTCAATCGCATTCATCAAAGCCAACTCTCTGTTTGTGACAATGACATCAGGAAAAACGCTACAATCATCCATGAGACTACGCAATCTACCTAATGCCCATGTGTAGTTCTCTTCCCGCTCCAACTGGAGGTATGCAAATGCTATAGAAAATGTCATATTAGTGGATGTCACTCCCACAATCTCTAAAAAGGGAAGACAATACCTGTTGGTCTTGTACGTGCAATCCATTGTTAAAACATGCGGAAACGCGCGTAGCAGGTCTACACTGCCATGGTGTGTCCAGAACAAGTCTATAACAGTCTCAGTATCATTGCAACTCCTATGCCATTCAATATATTTATGCTCGGCAAGCTTACTCATGAGTTGTTGCATCTGCGATCTCACAGCCTTCTCTGCAACCTTATATTTATGACGTGCATTGTAGATCGTCTTCATTGTGGTAGCATTAAGGGCATCCCTTTGCTTCAGTGTAACCAAAATCTCTTTTGGCTGAACCAAACTCTTAAATATATCCACTAACATTGCAGTCTCCTTTTAGGATAATCACCCTGCATATGAGTGCCCCCCTAAATGCTCCATAGCTGAATGATTGTGCACTCCACATACTGCCTTCAACATCCAATCATCATCGGCATCCAACTTTTGGCCCTTTAATGCAAAAGGACACCCACACTTCTTTGTGCCAGTTTCTCATTTTTGCCTTCTTTGTTCTTACTGTTGTCTCTATAATGGCCACCCCTCTCACAAGCAAACATAACCCTGGCTTTCCTACCATTACCACCTGTATCAGATGACTTGATTACAATGAAAAATCCATTTCTCTTCCCAACTTCCTGAGTCCATTTGCATAATGCTTCTCTGCTCTTGAATATCTACACAAAAGTTGAAAATGAATTTAATGAAGATTAAGAAATTTAAAAAGATAATTCATTTACCCAACAAGTTTTGAAACGTAAACTATCAAAATTATAAAATTGGACAATTTCCCCTTTGCACCAGGTCCCAGCCAAATCCTTGGATTGTTTAATTGATCCCAGTCAAACATCCCAGGGATGTTTGGAAGACTAGTTTCTGAACCGAGCACAATTTGAGCACCCCAAAAGAAAAAAAAAAAAAAAATAAAAAACACTTAAGTAATGTGCAACGGATTTAAAAAAATAAAAAAAAAAAAAAAAAAAAAACGCACCTTTTAGTTGGTAGAATCCTTCAAGTCTCCCACACGACCAAATGATTGTCCCTTGATCAACTAACACCTCCTTTGGCTAGATTTTTTTGAAGGGTGAGGATTTATGGTTATTCGAGTGTTATGAAAGTGGGAAGATGTTGGAGGGTGTAGACAAAAGTTTGTTTTTGTTTATTTATGTAATACTATCCTCAATAGTAATTTTGCAAGGGGATAAAATTGTCATAAAAATTTTCATTAATTGGTGGGTGTATAAAGAAATTTGTTGGTGCATATAGAATCACCCTTTTAACTTATGTCTTGACATGCTTTTGAGTGTTCCATTTATTATTTTTTTGGTTGCAGGGAGGGGTGAGGAATCTAATGACAGAATTCTTTCCCTTGAAACTGGTTGGAGAAGGCTGGTTTCCACTAAAAGATCTTTTTCACTTGAATCTAAATAAAAACTCACAATCAACAAACAAATTTCTCTAAAATGGACTAACCCCATGTAAAGAACTAATGCAGAAGGCTCATAGCATGTCAGATTTGAAGCATATTTTTTCCAGATTTCTTGTCTTGTTCTATGCTTTTGTCAGTTTTCAACATTCCTTCAGAGTTTGATATTCGAACACACAGGGAGAACGCAGATGGGGCATGTTGTTATCGAAGTTTTCTAATTGCAATTGCAACAATTGGAACTAATTGAAACATTAGGGATAAAAGCAACCAGCAGATCTTCAATGGCTAGGAATCCTTGTCATTAAAGGATACGATAACTTCTAACTTTTTCCGGTTTCAAGTACAGCAAGAGATGTTTTATTTCTGCTATTCAGGGTACAGTAACAGATGTTTTGTCACTTGGGTCCACCATTCAAGTCCATTTCTACCATCCAAGGAACCTTATTTGTATATTTCATCTTCCATAATTTAATAAAGCCAACTCATAAGCACCCAAAGCTAAGTCTTTTTTCTTTTTCTCCCTTCTAAGGAATTCACTTGTGTATATTTTTTTTCATAGATTTAATTGGGCTCTTTATTCCAGGGTGAAAAAACAGCAAAAGAAATAAAGAAATAAAATTTCAGCATATTGCTAATGAGGCCAATGAAGCAAACTTTGTCATTTCTCTCATTAGAGGAGGGATTTTTAGAAAGCAGCTGGATAGGCTTCTTTTCTTTATCTGCTCCCAAGCCACGTTTGTTCTTCTTCACATATGCCTGTACAGGCTCCAACCTACCCTGTTTACACCAGAAAAATTGATTAGTTATATCTGTAATAGAATAACCATTTTTAGAAATTTAATCAATTGTATTTGTTTATTCAAATTATCAAACATTAGTCCCAGATATACAAATTAATATGTTTCGCATGCCCTCTATATCATCTTCCAAACACCATATGCATTTTTCCATCAAATTATTAAAAAAAGATTATATATGGAAATGATTTAAAAATTTACTTTTTTCATACTCTATTTTGAATCCATTCACAAATTTCACTACATAATGATCTGACATTAAAAGCAAGGACAGGATATCAAAAACATGCAATTTACGCTGCTTGATCAACTCGAAAACCTAATTACACAAAATCAAGACAGGATATCTAAATCACGAAAACTTACCCTAGCATTCAGTCAAATTACTCAAAACCCAAAACAACGTACACGCAGTCAATCGTTACGCTAAAAGAGGTAATTTACAAATTGAAACATAAGAAACTCTCAAAACTAGGTAATAACATTAAAAAACTAAACAAGATACTGATTAACAAAAACAAGGGGAAAAGACTCGGAAGAGAAGATGAAAATACGAACCTGCTCAGAGACACCAAGACCCGTTCCTTCTTTCCATCCGTGCTTCTTCAAAAGCTGCAAAATCCGTCATACAACAATTAGTGCGTGAAAAAACCCTAGACGAAGAGCATAAGTGTTTGTTCCGAAGGAAAGTAATTCCCAAGAAAAACTTTTTATCGTCTCCGAAACCCTAGAAAGGAAGAAAGACAAACCTGAAAACCAATGTTGGAGGAGCCGATGGATGTTGAAGTTGTCGAACCCAACAATTCCTCTCCCATGCCTGATGATGGCTTTCGTTACATTACAGGCGTTTCCAACGGTTTTATATCTTCCGAATTCCGATTTTGTGATGGGATTGTTTGGGACGCTGGTTATGGACTTATTGGAAGGTCGTTGTAGCAGGTACATCCCATCTCGAAGGCATAGGAATGAAATTTTAAAAAAAATTAATATTTTTATAAATATCATATCCGTCAAAAATTACAGTGCTCCACCAATCAACTGTCAAAAATCAAAGTCATCCAAAAAAATATTTTTATTTTAAAAATTAATTATTAAATCACTGTAATTTTTGACAAACAAGACATACATATAAAGATTATCTAATATAACGATCGATTTTTCAAATATACATCTCACATTAAATACTTTTAAGTATATATATATATACAAAGATGTTTGTATGCGGGACAGACCGTTTTTTCATTTACGGTCCATGCTGATGTGGCTTTTGAAATTGCTCAATTGGGGTCCAAAAACGCAACATAGCTGATGAGCTACACAGTCTCCAAGAAAGCATTAATGATGAGCTGCTCAGCCCCATACCTCACGGCCTCACCCTCATCAGCCTCTCTCACCTGTGCTCAGCCATACCTCACTGTACACAGCCATACCTCCTGCGCTCAGCCTCCTCTCTCATCTGCTCTCTCACCGGCTCTATAGCGACGGCGACGGCGACCTCTCTCACCTCCTCTCTCACAGTTGCCCTGCGAGAAAGTCTTCTTCTCTCTTCCTCTCCTCTCCTTTCTTCTTCTCTCCCTCTCCTGTTCGAAGTCATCAAATCCGGCGAAGAAGCTTGTCGCGCCGGCGATTAGATTGATATTGTTAATTAATCTATCAAGATATGTAGTATCAGATTCAAATAAGGAGTACTATTGGATATTAACCAGATGAGAAATTTTATTCCAAACTGGCTTTCTATGATCATATTTAGAAATTGGATTGAGTTTGATTAATTAGTATGTAGTTGATCATTTTTAAAAATTAGTACAAAATTTTTTGTTCTTGTTTATTATTTGTTCTTGTTTATTACTCATCCTAAGAGTAATTATGTGTATATATTTAACAAGTTTATATATTTATATTACAAAATGCGTTGACTTATATTATGTGTATATATTTAAGATAGAGATGATATCATAAGCTTAAAAACTGTAATCATCAATTTATAAGAAATTGAAAAAATTATCAATTTATCATGAGTTCAAAAACTATTGAGGTTATTCCTATTTTTTAGGGCTCCTCATCAATTTTTTTGTGCATAGGTAGTGGGAAAATAACTCATGAGATTATCATTTTGAATGGAGTGATTTTTTTTTTCATCTTTCTTTTATTATTATTATTTGTGTTTAGATTGAGAAAGAAAAACTTATAGGATTATTATTTTGTGATTTTGATTTATGTTATCTCCTTTTTTTACATTTTTATTTTATGAAAATTTTTTTTTTTTTATTTTGTATTTAGTGGTAGTCAACTTTCTTTACTTATTTTTTAAATTTTGATTTTGTATTTAAATCAAATTTCCTTGATTTTAGGTAAAAACAATGGAAAATATTATTTACCTAAAGCCAATAACTTTTGAATAAAAGTTGTCCTTTCTTTATTAAGGGCATTTTTGTTCTTCTATATTTTCAAGGCCTTCTTGGAATGATTTTTTTTTCCCGGACTTTTGGGTTTAAATCTTTGAAATGACTAAATGAGGGACTATTTGCTAAAGAACCCTTAATAAACTTCTCCTTCCTTTTGTTTTTCTTTTATTTAAAAAAAAAAAATTATATTTTTTTTACAATTACAGAAACATCCTCTCTAGTTTCAATAATATCAAAGACACCCATATATATATATATATATATATATAAATTTTCTCTTATGAGGAGCTCCTTATTTTAGCTTAAAGTAAGGAGCTAACTGTAGAGTCACCTGTGATGAAAATTTTGGAAAACTAACCGTTGGATTAGATACCCCTATAATGTATGTCATACCTGCCAAAAATCACAATGATCCAACGGTTAGTTTATGAGAAAACTGACTGTGAAAAATTACGATTTTTTTTCTTCTTTAAAATGTTATCATTTTTTGGCAGTCAGTTTTCTCATAAACTAACCGTTGGATCACTGTAATTTTTGGCAGGCATGACATACATTACAGGGGTATCTAATCCAACAGTCAATTTTCCAAAATTTTCATCACAGATGGCTTTACAGTTAGCTCCTTACTTTAAGCTAAAATAAGGAACTCCTTATAAGAGAAGCTCTATATATATATATATATATATATTGGTTATAAATAGTTGTACCAAGTTATTAAAAATGGTCACTCTTTTCTTATGGCGAGTCTCTATATATTCTGTGTATACTGACTAAAAGGCTTTTTTCACAAATATTTTTTTCTTATTAAAAAAGAAAGAAAGATAAGATTTACAGTTTTAGCTAATAATTTTTTGACTAATTACATACGGAGTATGATTTTTTTTTCTTTTTTGCTAAATTTAGTATGAGAAGTCCAAATGCATGTCCAAATTCAGTTACCAAATTGAATTTGGTAATTGAATTAAAAAAGAAAGTTACCAATCTGTCCTTTTGTTAAAAGGACAAAAGGAATTAACAAATTAGTTATAAATATATATTGGTTACCAATATATATTTATAAATATATATAAACGGACATTAACGTCCAATATAACTTTTCTGTCCTTTTGATTAGTATTAGTATTTACCAATCTGTCCAAATACTAATTAAAAAAGAAAGTTACCAATCTGTCCTTTTGTTCCAAACCTTTCTAAAAATCTTTCAATTTGGTCACCAGATCAATCTATCATTTTTTTTTTAATAAGAAAATTAGTATGTCACTCAACTCATTTAGTATTTTTGCCTAGAAATCCTAAAGATTTTAGACTTATGCTATTTGACAATTAAAGAAACTTAAAGTATTTAATTAGCAAAAGGACAGTTTTGGTATTGTATTCAAAAAGTTACATTAGGTCAGCAAAAATATAAACGGACATTAACTTCCCTTTTACTAAGGGGGTCTTGCTCTAGTTTAGTTTTAAAAATAAGGGGTGTCTTTGATATTATTGAAATTAGAGAAGGTGTGTCTATGCTTGTCAGAAACTAGAGGGGGTGTAATTTTTTTTTATTTTTTCTAATTTCTTTTTTTAACTAAAATTTTTTTTTCTCTTTTTTTAAGTTGCATATATTTGATAAAGTCCTCTTACTATTTTTTAAAAGGGTTAAAAATAGTTTATTGTCATGTACTTTCACCCAAAATGCAATTAAGTCCGCCTACTTTAAAATTTTACAGTCAAGTCTACTAACTTTCACTTATTTGCAATTAAATTCACTCATCCCAACTGCTGTTAAAAACGAAATTGAGTGCCACATCATCAATATATATATATTGCAAATTTTGTTCCAAAGTTTTCTTTCAAACTACTAATATGTTTTCAGTCATTTTTGTCTCTATAAATCCGTAAAATCAAGCTCTACAAAATATTCAAAACCCGTTAATTTTAAAGCACTAATGATTTATGGAAAATGCTAAGTGAACCAAATTTTTTAAACCAAATGATGTGTCAAAATAACATTGTCTTGATTTTTGTGTATTTTTGAAATGCACAGAAATGAAGATTGTATTATTCTGACACATCAATTGGTTTAAAAATTTTGGTTTAAGATTTGATCCATTTAACATTACTCATGATTTATTATAATTTTTTGTTTCGAAACCTTAAATAAAAGGGTAAGCTAAAAATCATGGAAATGCATCAAAAATTCCCGTGTGTCATGTAAATTCTAAGAAAAATATAATTATACTTTAATTTTAACAAATAACATATCAAATGAAGGTTATCAAATAAATAAATAGAATCATTCGCAGTCCTATTAGAATCTTTTGCTTCAAAAAGTTCTCCCTATGATTTTCTTTGGTGTAAAAGTCCTTTTGCCCTTAATGTGACCAAAATGCCCCTATTGTTCATGCTCCTAGTGCTTTCCTCAAATTGTTTGTTTTTCACGTTTTTTCCAATTTTTGACTGGAGAGAGAGAGAGAGAGAGGGGGAGAGAGAGAGAGAGAGAGAGAGAGAGGATGAGAGAGAAAAAACAGTGCAAGAGAGGTATCGGTTGAAGCTAGTGGGAAAGGTGTTCGCCGGAAGAGTTGAAGGTTTTTTTTTAAAATTTTTTTTTCTTCCCCAGATATTCTTCCTTTTATTGTCAAGATATTCTTCAGAACTTGCTCATGCACACAACTATTGCCAGTGAATCCTTAGATGAGACACGACTTGCTTGCATCTTGTTGTATTTAAGAGATGTTTCAAAATTCAAAATCTTTTATAATTAAGTTTTAATCATTTGATTTTTCTTTTCTTGAGATAATTATTTCTTTAAGTTTAGATTCTGATTTATTTCAGAAATCAATTTGAATTAATTAATAATTTGACCATTTTCATCAATTTAATTTGAAAAGATTGATTTTAAATTTGTAACGGTCTTGAACTTAATTGATTTTAAAATTTGTAACCATTTTAGCTGGTTCTTTTATTGCTTAATACTGTTTCATAAGAGAATTGATGGTTTATCGTATCTTCAATTTCATAACAGACAGGTCCTTTGTCTTGTAGACTTATTTTGATGTAATTCATATATATATATATATATCTTCCTCTCTTTCTCAATTCATAAAATTCTATCTCAATCTTTTTATGTAAATGAGCTATTTGAGTTATTCTCTATACTTACACATTGTGTGTGCACACTTGTGGGAGTCCGATTGTTGTACCCTGGAGGGTAGGCTACTAGAGAACCTCGTGCACCGAATGATTTACTCAGAGGGGCACAATCTACTCTTAAGGGCAGTAAATCTACACACCTCAATCGATAAGTGTTTTTATTTTATTTTATTTTATATATTTTTCAGCATTTACATCAATTTCCAACTCATCTGACCTAAAAGTGGTGCTTAGTTCATTCAAGGCTTACTTAGAACAGCCATGGTAGCAATACTCGCGAACACCTCCGATTGTCTTTGATCTGCAATACTCGCGAACACCTCTGATTGTCTTTGATCTTCAAATGCTTTAGCACCAACTACTAATTCTCTAGCCAATTCCCTAAGTTCTTCTCTTCCATTGTCCATATCCATAGTTATAATAGATCTGAGATCGGAGGTGCTTCCACGACAGCGCGTTCACTAAGTGAACTTAGCAATGTTGTTCAGTGTTTGTTTTTTCTATTTCCATTGTCCATATCTTTGTTTTAAATGAATTTTAGCCCTTTCTTTTAAAGAAACAAACATTTTTGTTATTATTTTGGTGTAATGGAAGTAGTAGATCCATTCAACTCTTTTTTTTTTTTTTTTTCTATCGTGGTTGGCAGTTTAATGATGATGATTTGCCATTTTTAGTATTTATAAGTGCACAACCAATGCAATAAAAATGAATAAAAAAAAAGTGAAAATAATTATAAAAAAAAAAAAAGAAGTGAAATTTATAATAAAAAAAATGCACTAAAAATGGTAAATGTGGTATTTAACAAAATAATATTTATTTATAGAACTGCATAAGTTAAAAAAAAAAAAACTCAAAATAGGACTTATAACATTAAAAATCTTTTAATAGAACTTTATGCTGAAATTGAACTTTTGGCCAAAAATCCTTTAAAAATAAACTACTCTAAAACCCCCAAATGAAAGAGTTATTGATCTTGTTTTTTTTCTTTTTTTTTTTCTCATGATGATGTAGGGTAATGTTTTCTAAAATAACGAAGGTATCATTTTTTAAGTTCGAAAGAGAGGTGTTTCTATAATTATCATAAACTAAAGGGATGTAAATGCAATTAATTCAATTCTTCTTCAAATAGCTAAAACACGGCATTTTGATTCTAGAAACATATTAGGTGCTGTTTGGATAAGCTATCACTTTTCTATTTTTTTAAGTTTGGAAGTAGAAGTAATTTTTTGCTATGACTATCAATTTCTTATAGATAAGGAGCACTTAGAGCATCCACAGTAGAAGAGCAAAAAAAATTTAGCCAAAGCTAAAATTTGGCTTCAAAAAGTGGTTTTTTGCTATTTGCCTTTTAGCCAAATTTTTTTTGCCACAACAATGTAGCTAAATACTTTTAGCTAAACCATTTTATTCCACTTTTACCCTTATGAAGTACTTATCAATTACATCATATACCCTTCATTCATCTACATGACTCAAACCACTATTGTTTTTAATTTATCAAATTAAAAATTTTAAAATTAATATTTTATTATTAAATTAATATTAAATTGTATATAATTTTTTTTTTTTTTTTTTTAAAAATTTTTATTTTTACTCAATATAAATAAAAAAAAAAAATATATATCAAATTAGAATTGATCTATTGGGTACAGTTTTTGCGTTACAATTTTACAGTACATCCTTACTGGCATAGATGGGAGAGGTATTTTGAAAAACCGACTGTTGGATTACTTAATCCTATTTGGGTTCTATTTATAGAGAACATTTGAAAATAGCCGTTGGAAGGGCATAATAGGGAATGAAAATGGGCTTTCAAGGGCAAAAATGACAAAAAAAAAAAACCCCTCTTTTTCCCTAAATATCTCCTCACTCGGTCCCTCTCTTCTCCAAGTCTTTCCTCAGAGCATCACCGACATCGCGAGATGTAGCTCCGGTGCGTCCTCGCCGTCCTACCGGTGGTTCGAGTTTGGGTGTTCGTTCATGGATAGCCGCATCGTTTGGGTGTTCCAACCTCGGTTTAGTCGCGCGATCTCTCTTCTCACTCAATCTCTCTCGCTCGAACTCGTCCCAGCCTTCTTCCGATCTCTCTTGCTCGAACTTTGAAGCCATGGATGATGTGAAGGAAAACCTTTGCTAGGCCATGCTCCATGTTCCTCGTGAGTTGCAGATTCCCAGGTTGGTGGATCCTCTATTTTTTTTTCCTTGCAATTGTATTGATATTGAGTGAATTGATTTGGCTATGGTCTGTTTCTATGATGATTGTTGCTTGAATTTTGTGGAAAAGATATTTGGACTGTGAATAATGTTTTTTTTTTTTTTCATTATGTGTTGTTTGGTTGCTAAGAAAATTTGGTGAGAAAATGTATTTGATGTGATTCCAACAGTCATTTGGGGAGGGCAAAATGAGTTTTTGGTTCAAAGTTTAAGAATCTTGTGGTTTTTGCTTATGAACAGTGCGTAGCAAAAATAGGGGTTTTTTTGCTCGCCACTGTTCATTGAGCAAAAATTATTTTAGCTTTAGCTACATTGCTGCGGACCAATTTTAGCAAAAAAATGATGTTTTTTGCTTTAGTTCTTGCTTTTGCTAGACTGCTGCTGATGCTCTAAAGAGCACTTTTGGAAGTCCTAATTGCTATCACTTTTTTTTTTCATTTTTTAATCCCATTATAACCTTCTAACCCATTACATCAATATATTTATATCACTTTTTTTTAGACCCTTGATTTAAGTAGATCCAAGGGTTGATATTACATCTCAACTATCGTCACACTTCCCCCATATTCTCTCTCTGGATGCAGCCAGGAAAACCGGCGAAGATCAGAGTTGTATATTGAGAACCCCTCCACCACCAGCACTGCATCACGACAGAGAGTAGAAGAGGAAGCTCGGTGACGAAATGGGAAGAAGAACCAGGGGGAGAGAGAGCTTCCTATTTTGGACTCTGTGACGGACTTCCAGCTATGGCACTGAGTCGCTAAGAGCTTAAATTTCTGCAGAGTTGCGATTATCGATCAAATAAGAATCAACAATATCCCTAACCCCCTCCGCTTTCTCTAAATTTCTCTTTCTCTATCTAGTCTCTAAATACGATGATGGAATAAATCAGATTTGTGAGGGACTAAAGTGATCGATTGCTTGTTAGAGAGAGAAAGTGAGATCAGGGCTCACTGGAGTGTATTAGCCATGGGAATTGGGACTGTGTGAGGGAAAGAAAGAGAGAGACTGTAGCGTGAGCCGTGAGGCAGAGTGAGGGGATTGTGGAATGAAAAATGAAAAATTAGATGGGTTTTTCTCACCCGAGGATTCGATGCGTGGTTTGGCCATGTGCAAACCTACCTTCTACTTAAAAATGTTGTGGAAGTAAGTTTTTTCTGCTTGCTCAAATTCAAGAATCACAAGAAGTTACTTTCATGTAGTAGGAAGTAGAAGTACTTGCCAAACGAGATTTACTATCAAAACTTCCATTTTTCTACTTTTTTAGGCAAAAAACTGGAAGTGGAAGCTTTGCCAAACGCAGCCTTAATTATTTCGAATTTCCATTTAATGCTGTCGAGGAATTAGTCACTTCTTTAATTTTTAAAATTAATGGGAATATCCCTGTACTTGTTAGAATTTAGAAACAGGAAAGGATGCAAGTATAATTTATCCTAATCCTAAACACTTTAAGAGGCAAGTCCTCAATAATATTATACAGAAAGGGGTCAAAGTGTAGTTTTCTCTTGTTTGTTTGATGTATCCTTTTTCGTTATTTTCTCGTTATAAAAAAAAAAAAAAAAAACCAAAATTGGTAAAATGTAATTCTGTTTCCTTTGTTCTTTATTACTATTATGGTCTCCGTTCAAATCTCTCTCTCTCTCGTTTTCTGCTTGTAGCTGTCTCCTTTGTTGAAACCTAGAGAGAGAGAGAACGACAAGCAAATTCCCCAACCAAACCAAGAGAATAGCTTCAACGAACAGAAGAGAGATATAGCAAAAAGCGATGGAGTTGGATCAGTGGATTTCAAAGGTGAAAGAAGGACAGCATTTACTGGAAGACGAGCTTCAGCTTCTCTGCGAATACGTACGTCTATATATATGTATATCTAGGGTTCCTTCTCTCTCATTCACGCTTTTAATTTTAATTTTTTTTAATAATAGATCGATGGAATAATTAGGGTTTATATGCGCGATTACTTCATTTTTGGTTATTTTCTTGAGACTTCTCTTATCGTGCTTTCTCCTCGGAGTGGGCTATGGAGGCACATAATGGAAGTGCTTTTCTACTTACTCTGCTGCATTGTCACATATCTGAATTGAAGAGTTTTTGTTCACTTCATGTATTTTTCACAATCTTGTAGTTGGATGTAATCTCCTGTAATTTCTTGCAAGTCTTTTGTGAGACAGAATCAGTTTTGAGGATAGCAATTTCATTGTCATGCCGCGGCCTATTTGGTTCACTTGTTCTTAATCAAGAAAGTCAGGTTAAGTTAATATTTGGAGGACTTTCGCAGACTTTTTATGTGCTACTTAGGCCCCATTTGCATTAGCTTTTCCAAAAATCACTTTTGGAGCTAAAAATTCCACTTGATTTGAGAGATAGGGTGCTAAACACTTCTAAACGACTTGAGGGATAATAGGTAGTCCGTAGCTGGCAAAATTTAAATACTATAAGTGATTGTAGCAAAAGCTGGGGCCAGCTTTTTCTATGATCTCTTCCAGTATGAAATATTTTTCATATGCGAAGACATGGTTTGAATATAACTCTTAAGACTTCGTTTGGCAAGGTCAAAAGTAGAATAGAATAGAATTGGAATTCTATTTTAAGCTAGTTCCCATATTTGACATGCAATAAAACTAGAATAAAAAAGAATTCCAATTCTAGTTTGGTGTGGGCCTGGTGGATTTGCAAATCTTCTCAAGAGCAATAGAATTTGGCTAGAATTGATTTTATTTAAGTTCATTTTTGTTCATTTCCAAAACTACCCCTTTCAAAAGTAATAGGATTGGCTATAATTGATTTCATTTAAATTCATTTTTGTTGACTTCCAAAACTAACCCTTATTTTTAACTACCTCTTATCATTAATATTAATAAGGGTAATACAGGAGATATACTTATTTCTAATGCAAATGGCGCCATAATGAAGATGTATTGTCTGGATTGTTTCTATGAAGAAAATTGTGTGTCCTACATTTGTTGGGGTCAACAACAAAAGTTTCACTTTTTTCCTCCTGAAAAACCAAGTGAAGAAATAGGGGGTAAAACTGGAAAAGACTCAAGAAGAAGAGTGGGCATGAATCTTATTAGTAAAAAAATTCATGTTTTTTAATTTTTTATTTTGGGTGGGGGGAGGGAAGGATAAGTCCCTCACCTGTAAAACTCTCATTCCATAGAGTAGATAGAGGGAGAGGTGGGCTGTTGTGAGGTAAGGGTGAACAAGCATAGTGCATGCTAGCATCCCCTAGTTAAATGAAACACAAAAATATATATATTTTTATTTGAAAAAAGATTTACTATGAAGCAATTTATTACTCATTTTTGCTCTGTTTGGAGGACATTCATTTGTTTTTTATTTTTATTTTTATTTTTATTTTATTTCTTAAGGAAGAAAATAAATTTAGATCTGACTGTCTTTACTGAATGAAGTTAGTGATTGTTTTCATACTTATCAGTTGACTTATATGTGTGTAGGTAAAAGATATCCTCATTGAGGAGTCCAATGTGCAGCCTGTCAATAGTCCAGTCACTGTCTGTGGTGATATTCATGGCCAGTTTCATGATCTAATGAAACTTTTTCAGACAGGAGGTCATGTACCAGAGACCAATTATATTTTTATGGTTAGATTTATACTCTTTATTTTAGACACTGTTGCAACAACTTATTGCTTTTTATCTGTTTGGAGCTCATTCATTGGCTGTTATTATTTACTTATTTCCACTGGGTATCAAGTCTTTCTAAATCCTTGGCAGGGTGATTTTGTTGATCGAGGGTACAACAGTCTTGAAGTCTTTACAATTCTTTTGCTTCTCAAAGCTAGGTATGTCTTTAATATATGAGCTAGTATCTTCTTGCAACTCTGTGGGCATGCATTGTGTATTTTTGCATGTGTACTATATATATATATAAACATCTGCTGCTCTTTTCCTGCATTGTTCTTGTTAGTTATATGAACACGTACCACATTCTTTTTCCTTTGAAAATCTATTACATTTCCATAATGTATGAGGTATAGTGCAATCTAAGATTTAGTAGGGTCTTTTTATTGATCTGCGGCGTAAATGGAGATTTGAATATACAATTGAGGTTGGTATTAGGAAGAAAAGGGCTTGGAAGGATTTTATTTAAGAAGAATTGAGAGATGAAAAAGTAGGACACGCACACGCACACTGTCAAACATGCATTTGTATCTCTCGCTCCAAGGAGTAAACGTAGCTTATGAATCATCACTGATGCGTAAAATTGTAAAGGTGTTAGAAGGTTAGAATTATTAATTGAATTATTTGAGTCAATCCATGTCCACACTGTACAAACTAGGGATATGTCCCTCAAAGACTGTAATATTAGTAATCATTGTCTGAGATTGGAACTGTAAAAGGATATACTGTAGAGGCTTAGAAAAATATAGTAATTATTATTGTTCCCAACACAGTTATTATTACTTAAATTTGTGACTAGAGGCCACGGTTCCATGTGAAAATTTGTTATTTTGGTTGTGCCAGCTTCTTCATAACTTGAAATCTTGAAGAAAGTTAGAGTACCATGCTTTTTTGGACCATTTGGAAAGAAAGAAATATAAGAACACTGTTGAGTTCACTGTTGAGAATTTGGAAGCTAGACGATATCTTTTTGTGTGGAAAGGGTCAGCGGCCTTTGGTGACCCACTGACCTAGCCCCCTTCCATAACTTTTTTGACAATTTCTCTTTATAGTTGATCTTTGTCTTGTATACCTTGCATGTGCAGGGTTTTATGCCCTTTTATTCCTTCTGATCAACAAAAGTCTTTACTCGGTAAAAAAATAAAAAATTTGCTTCAAAACTACTATCAGATATTCCAAGTGTAGGTTTAATATCTTCTTTAGAGTAGCTAACATTGCTCCTTTTTGTTTCTGGACTTCTTGTTTGTTTACAGATTCCCAGCTAGCATTACTCTTTTGCGAGGAAACCATGAAAGTAGGCAACTAACTCAGGTATGCTTTTCGTTCATACTGTAGGTGTGTCAACTGTATTTCTGTAGATTTTATTACATAGTACATACGACAGTTTCAGGGAATTGTTTGAGTTAGTTTTGGACTGGTATGAATGCAAGAAATTGAGATGTTCCATCCCTCTGGTTTCAATTTAAAGACCCATTTATAAGCTGGTTTTGATCCGTTGTTTTTGAAATATAAGCCTGGATTTATTTAATATTGAACGTTATCTGAACTTAATCTGCTACTTTGGTGGAGCAGAGACATCTTTTTGGTTGATTAATTACTTGAAACATTTTCTGATGTCAGCCTGTCAAATGTTAGTCCTCAATGTATGGAAAGTGACGCATGATTTGTTACACCCATAAATGTAATTGTCATGTGAGAGTTGCACTTTGAGTTTGAGTCTCACGATAAACAAGTAGTCACAAAATCTTCTGGCCAAGGGGGCAAACTTCCACCCAGAGCTGATACGCCCCCACTCAATGTACTGATTCTGTGTGATCCTATATTTAAAAACTAGATTTGTCAATTCACATTCTCAATCACAAATCATGATTTTTAAGGCTACACAATTTGAATTCTCAGTTGAGATTAGGGCTCTTGACTAAAAAAATTGTGGAAAATGAGATGAGGGTTTCATTTGAGGAAGAAGAAGAAGAAATAGAATTCGAATTTATGGTTACCGAGTGATTGCAATTTGCAAGTGTTGTTGTAAGCAACCTCTCTCTCTCTCTCTTTCTGAATTTGGGGAGATGAATCAAGTTTGCCAACAAATAGAACGTTGAAGTAAATTTTGGTATATATTTCGATATCATCATAATAACTGTAACCTTTTTTGTATTTTCTATATTGACCTTTATAAAATGTATTAATGCCTTAATAGAGGCTATTTTGCTCAGAAGATGTAAGAAATCATTGACTTCAATGTTCTGGAGTTTCCTTCTTTCACAGGATTGCTTTGATTAATCTCATTATTTTATGGGAATGGGGCAATGGGGTCAGTTCATGGATTTCCCTTCTTTTTTAATGCATTTCACTCAGAGTTGAAGGGAGATAGTGTATCAAGGTGTTGGCTTAGCCATCTTGATCCTCTTCCCTAAATGAGGGAGCCCTAGGATAGCCACAATGATGTATAAAAACATTAAAGTAGAGAGTAAGAGCCTACAATCAAGTAAGTGGACTAGAACTTTTATTTTCTTTAGGATTTATGTAAGGGAAAGTGATATTAGGGTTCATGAATGGAATATGGGTTACTTTGGTTGTGGTTTAAGGATGAATATGTTGTGAAATTAATGGTAAAAGCTTGTTATAATTTATGGGCAGTAAGAGAATTTTTAGGTTTTTCAATGCTTGGATTGTGTAGAAAGCAGGGTCATGATTTGTCGTTTGCCATATAAAAAGGAAGATTTAAAGGTTAAAACTGAGGCTAAAGAAAGGGCTGGGTGAAAAGAGTGCATTCCAGTGCTGAAAATTAAAATAAAAAAAGAAAGTGAAGAAGGAAATGAAGAGGAGAGAGAAGATAAACCTTAGAATTTCATTAAAGTATTTTAGGAGTCTCACCTAGAAGAAACCTTAGAATTTCATTAAAGTCTTTTAGGAGTCTCACCCAGAAGATATCTTTTGAGTCTCACCAATAATTGAGTGCATCAGTTGTTTGTAATTGTGTCTGCACTCTGCAAACTTTGCTTATATAGAGCCATAAGGCCTACTTACCTAGTCCTAGTCAAATTAGGACTTTCACTAGAATTAGGAAAAGGCTAACAACTAAGACAGACTTCTAAATAAACCAAAAAAGGAATAAGAATTAGTCCTTGTTTCAGTTGAAATGAAAGAATTTTGAAATTCATGCAGCGTTTTGTTTTGGTCAATCATGAATTGGAAATGTTCCAGTCATTTCAACCAAAAAGAAACAAAATTATGTTTCTTGAATACTTGGCATATGAAACTCGATAATGAGAGATATTCTTGTTGGCAAACTTGAACGAGCATTGTGGAAGAAGGATTCTCGTCTAGACTCAATTTTGTGAGGTTTCTCTCAACTGGATGGAGTCATGGTGCCATATGGCTACCAGTGTTGAATAGTAAACAACAACACATTCCAGATGACAACTATTTATATGTGCTAGTGCTTTTTCCAGCTTTGCTATAATAAGAGGCAGAAACCTTAGATAGGCAATATATCAAGTTTAGATGGATGTAACTCATATTAAATTGAAAATTTTGATTAGGAATTTGATTGTGGAGAGAATGGTTACTGAAAGCTTTATATGTTGTAGAATATTGTAATATAGTTTGGATGTCTCTTAGTGTGTTGATTTTGGAATCAAGTTTCTTCATGGTTAATTTTGAAGAAAATTCTTAAAATTCATCAAATGGACAATTTCAAACTTTGTAACTACTAAAATTTTTAGGCTCCAAAATCCAACGGAACTTTGAAAATTTCATGATATCTATTGGTATTTGTTAATGGGATTCTTGAAATCTTGGGAAATTATATATAGAAATTCAGAAGACGTCTGTTTTTTATTTGTTAACTATCAGAATTTAAAGTGGCTATAAGAAAAACAATCTGAAGCATAACAAAATTGGAGTCGCAATATCCATGGCTGCCAGAGATGAGCATCATGCCACTGCAGTAACAGCTTTACTAGTTTTTAGGATATTTGTTAACATAAAATCTACATTTGCCAGGTGTATGGCTTTTATGATGAGTGCCAGAGGAAGTATGGAAATGCTAATGCATGGAGATACTGCACTGATGTTTTTGACTATTTAACACTCTCAGCAATTATAGATGGAACGGTAAACTACCCCACTTCAATCTCTCTCTCTCTCTCTCTCTCCCTCCCTCCCTCCCTCCCACACACATGCATCTATATATGTATGTGTTCATGTGTATGCTTATTTATATAACTGGGTTGCATGGGCTCCCAATTGTAACAAATTTTGATGTTTTTGAAATCCCAGGTGCTTTGTGTCCATGGCGGTCTTTCTCCTGACATTCGAACTATTGATCAGGTTTTGATTGCTTAACTATAGATTAACTGGTCATATCTGTACCTTAGGTGGTATGAACATTTAAATTTTTGTCAGGTTTCCATTTGATTTTAAATGAAGGGAAGTAAAGGTTGTGTCTGTGTCACCATGCATTTGGACATCTGCACTATAAACCATTTTTTATCATTTATCAAGGTTGTTCAATAGAGTAGCCGTCTTTGGTGAATTACAAAATTCATCAATCCAGAAATTGTAAGCATTACACCTGTTAAGCCTTGGGAGGGAAGAGGGGATGGTTAAGTACCTAAGAGTTTTGAAGCTTATGGATTGTTGTTTAAATAGTGCATTGGGACAATGCATTCATCAACTATCTGTAAAACTCATTAGCAAGGTGGAGTGGCTCACAACTTTTGAGTTAATTTTGAGTTGTGGTTACTACTTACATAGAATGGATTTGTAATATTAAAAAGTTCTCAAATTTCTTTTTGGTAACTATGTAAACTTAGATGGACTTTTGTGCTTACTGCCAGTGATATCTGATACATTGGCTTTATCTTGCGTGGAAGATCATTACAATTCTGTAGTTCATGCATGGTGACATCTTTTAAGTATTTGAAAGATCAGTTGATGATGATGTTGTGTGTGTATTGGATTGTGGTCCATTGAGGAAATGCCTCAATCCTATGATAAGCATGTGCAAGCGAAAACGTACTCATTATTTTAATATTTTATCTTTATTTTTTTAAGGTGACATCCTTTTGTTAGACTGTTATAAACGAACTCTCTCCCTGTTATGATCAGAACTTGAACACAGCAGTTGTTACCTGTTTAATTTACCCTCTATTATTCTTAATCTGCCCTTTTTTCCCTGTGTGCTCAAGTATTCCCTACGGCATGGTATTGACATGATTTTTTTTTTTTTTTTTACTTCTCATTTGGCAGATTAGGGTCGTTGAACGGAATTGTGAAATTCCCCATGAGGGGCCATTCTGTGATCTTATGTGGAGCGATCCTGAAGATATCGAAACATGGGCAGTCAGTCCACGTGGAGCAGGTTGGCTTTTTGGATCCAGGGTCACTTCTGAGGTAATGTCTTATGATCTCAACTTCAATATTATGAGATTTCCTTGCTGATCTTGGGTTTTTTTTTTTTTTTGACCTGCAGTTCAACCATATAAACAATCTAGATCTGGTTTGTCGAGCTCACCAGCTCGTCCAAGAAGGTCTCAAGTACATGTTTCAAGATAAAGGCCTTGTAACTGTGAGACTCTGAAATTGTTTTGCACTCATCTTCTTGTTAATAATCTAATCGCTAATGGTAATAACTTGGTTCTTGATTTTTGCAGGTGTGGTCTGCACCAAATTACTGTTATCGTTGTGGGAATGTGGCTTCTATATTGAGCTTCAATGAAAACATGGTGAGATATTACAACGTTGCATGCTTTCATGTATTTCTTCTAGATGGTCTACCGTCTACGAAAGTTGTGGGATGCGTGCAATGCTATATTACCTAGGATGTATTACTTACATCAGTTTTTGTATGAATGAAGTATTGAAGTTTGATCTTGATAATTGGTCCACAAATATAGTTACACTTATTATAAATGTGGGCAGAGATGGGGAGAGTGAGATGCCATTTTCTCACTGCTGGGGATAGGGATTGATAGAAACAAACCATTGCAAAGACAGCCTGACCTTTTCCGCTTTTTTCCCATTAAACTGCTTTTTGGGCAATTCAAGTTCAAAAGCTTCCCATTCCATCATTGTCTGTCGCCCCAAATCCTTGCAAACAAATTTCTGGGCAGAGTATAGGCCTAACTTGATAAACTAATGAGAAATGAAATGCGCACAGCTGTGGACTAGGCATGGACTATTAGGTATGTAACTGGTACAGCAGGGATGAAAATTCTTATGCTTCTAAAAAAATCAGTGAGCAGGGAGCGTAAAAATGGAGGAAAGGGAAGGACGTGTGGAACCTTACAGTTATATGTTATAACAGCCCCAAATATTGTTTAGATCCCAAATCCTATTTTCAACCCTTCTGTCTTCTTAGCAGTTAGCACCCAACATAGCATTAGTGTTTCAGGTACTGTGTGGAGTGATTTTGGATTCCAAATGAGTGAACAGGAGTCCGCAGCAAGTTGTTCATAGAAAATTGTCTGAATTGTTTCATATTTATTTAATTCTAAGATGCTAGCTCTTACTTGTTTTACTCGTAATTTACTGTACTAAACTCTCATTTAAAGTAACATAGGATTAATGGCAGTAACCCCCTGATATGTCGTATTTTATTGACAATCAACACCAAATATTTAATAATTTTTCGATGAACCAATTTGACCCATGTTTTATAACTTGTTTTCTTTAATATTTTCTAAGTAATAATATTTTAAGGATGCTTTTGAATGTTATTAGATAGGAAAATGCTATGCATCACTACAAACTATCGCTACAAGTATCACTACAAGAAAGAAAGACTGAATTTTCAAAATTACCCATCGGTGAATTTCCCAAAGTACCCTCATTTCCTTCTTGTAGCGATACTTGTAGCAATTCGATGTAGCGATGTATAGCATTACTCTATTAGATATAAGAATGTGTTCTACGTATTTACATACATGTATATTACTGATTCGGTACATAATTAATTAAAAGATCAAACCATAAGACTAACCAGTAAATTACTATTCCTTGCTCTTTAGTTATGAAAATTCTTTCATAAGTAAGTCGAAACTCGAAAGTGTAATCCCTTTTTTTTTTCCTAGTGCTTCTTTAATACTTTACATTTGTTGAGTTTATCACCCTCAACATGTCCCATGTTTATTTATATGGTTCCCTTTGTTTCTCATATGGTTAAACAGATTTTTAAGTTAGTACTTAAATTTCAAGTTTGAATTATTAATGGATCTTCAACTTTGAAGAGTTGTGCTATTGTGATAGATGAGAAGTATTAATAATTATAATTTATTTCTCTGTGTACAACATCATGTGGGATCTTGAAGATGGAATTCGATATTGTTTTGTTTAACAAATGAGAACATGCTAATATATGTTAATTTGTTGATTAAAATGCTATCTTTTTGTATTATTTAAATATGTTAATAGTTTGAGATAGTTATTAGAATAATAATCTGGGAGGGAAATGTTTTGTGAAAAGGCACAAAAATATGTGCAATAGGATATAGAAAGTTATCTTTGAGATGACAAAGTAATAGTTGATATATGATATTCTGTAATAAATTAATAATATTTCTTATAGATAATGATTCTTTGTAAATAATTTTATTGATAGTTTGTAATAAACATTTTTCTTGGGAGGGGTGGGGGTTCAGGTGATGGGGTTGTTGAAATTTAATGGAACTTTGATGTTAAACCATGCTTAGTATCATCTGTTAACTGTGAATTCTTTTGTCATTAGTAACTTTGATTTATCTGTTGGATCATGTCTCTCATGGGTGCTTATTTTTCTCAATTATTCTTATTAGGAGAGAGAGGTAAAGTTCTTCACTGAAACAGAGGAAAACAACCAGATGAGAGGCCCAAGGACTGGTGTCCCTTATTTTTTGTAAGGCAAGGGAATTATTTTCTGCACTACTTGTAAAATTATTGAAGTATGGTGATTGGTTGTTGTCGAAGAGAAGAGGGGAGGGAGAGGAAGAGGGAGGGAGAGAGAGAGAGGGCATTGATACATTGTTGTTTGTCACTAGATCCTTGTTATTTGTTGATAAGCTTATTCTTAGTGCCCTTATCATTTCAATCTGCCCTAACTTATCGCAATATGGAACTTGGATGGGATTTGTTGTCAAGAACCTGGATTGCTGCAGAAGCCCAGATGCTGAACACATCCGTAATATCTCAGAGAGAGAGAGAGAGAGATGGGTTTCCCCGACATATTTAATTGTGTTTTTATTTACATTTTTCACTCCACTTTTTCTAACATTCTCCACTTGGCACCATATCCATGGTGGAGTCACCTGTGTGTCAATACCTGAGATTACAGCTAGAGATGGGTGTCAACTGTGCTGCCCTGCAAGTCACTGATTATAAAAAATAAGAATTAAATTGTTTTGAGTCATGTATATATTGATCGGGTATATTCCAGAGTGGCAATTGTCATCTTATGTAATTGAGGTTATCAAGGAAATGTTCTTTGACGAATCGAATTGGACCATGAATGCATGCACTAGTCATTTTGTTGTGCTGGAAACATTATAAACATTTTGCGTGTATCTCCCGGTGGATAGGCTGTCATCTTCATAAAATGCCCTAATCTCACCTGCATTCCTCTTATGCAAATGAGTTGTGCTTGGACTGTCTCTTTTTAAAGATCGATCACTAGTTCCAGTAACATTGACGTCTTCAAAAATATTTGTCATAAAAATGAAGGGCCAAAGCATATGTTCCTTCATTAGCCTGCTTGATAGAGCTCCAAGTTTTATTTTATTTTATTTTTTCATCAGTTCTTCCCTCCTCAAAGTTAGTCATTTCAGAAAATACCCTCCCATTAGCTTTTCGAACCCATGTCTGGGAATTCAAAGCAAACCATCAATGTACTTGCAAAACCAATAGATGTTTCCATAATATTTTATTTTTTTATCCACGTTGAATTATTTTACTTATTTTTATTGCTGGTTGTTGGAAGCAATTGCTTCACTCCATGGCTGTCACTGTAAAAGAGAGAAACAGTTCCTCTCTTAGGTTGTGTTTGGATGAGGAATTTCAAAATGATGGGATTTCAAATTCTTTGTTTGGATAAAAAAAATTTTAAGTTGAGATTGTTATATGAAATTTCAAAAATTCTTTTTCATTGTTTGGATGGAATTTTTTCAAAATGGAATTTATCAATTCTCCATATTCTTTCACAACTTTCAAATTGGAGCACCTTTTTATGAAATTTTGAGCTTTTTTTTTTTGGTTGAAATTGCTGAAAATGGACAATTGAAATTGCTGAAAATAATGTCCGTATTCTAATGGCCTCGAATAATTGAACCCAATGAGGAGTATTTCCAATCATTTGGACAAATTAATTTACCTTGTATAGAAATGATAGAAGTTAAAATATATTTAAATATAAGAATATTTTTTTTGAAGGTTGGTCTCCAAAAATTTGACTCAGTAAGAATTCAAGTTCAATCCTGTTAATAAGAGTCAATAGACCACAGTGATCAGCGGCACTTGCTCGCATTTCTTCTATATTTCTCACAAACAAAAATATTCTAAAATAAAAGAAGCTTAGGTAGAGATCTCTGAAGAGAAAGAAATTAAGTACATATATATGATTGCAAAAATATGATTTTCTCATTAACCAAACAAGAAACTCAAATTGCAGGTATGAAAACCAGTTACAGAAAAAATATGGTATAACTTTTGACTTCTTACTCGTCAAAGATTTCGAAGTATATGATTATGCACGTAGTGATTACTCATCCTACTATCACTGAACTGCTTCATTTAGGCTTGACAGGTAACCTAAACTTCACTGAGTATGAGTTTGCCATCAATAAGAATTTACAATGAAGGACTTAGCAACCAGAAGAATGTCACTCCAAGGGTATTCCAGTCTGTTGTTGACCAGAGTCTTTGAAATAAACTGAGATATTTGCCAGGATAGATAATGCTTGAATGACATTCCCTGTTGAGTTAAAACAAATGGTCAGAAAACTTGTAAAATTACCAAAATGCTCCCAAAGTAAAATTTTCAGATTCTTTTTAAAGCCTATTCTGCATACAACCAACCAAAATATCCAAAACGTAACAAGTCCTAAGCACTATAAAAATTCACTATGTTAGCTGCACCATATTGTGTTATTAAAAAAATGCCTAGAGCTTCAGAAGTATTTACAATCTTATTTTCCAGGAAATCCACATCCAATTCAAAACCATAAAAAAAAATCCATTGGTTTTATCACTCCATAAAAACCAAAAAAAATAAAATGAAAATTGCACCATCCAAATGATGCACTCCCATCTATCTCAAGCTTACATGTGTAGCTGTTCACAATTTCAAGAGAAGACAGTGCAGCCCATGCTAACCCAAGTTATGAAATTCATTTCATTCCAGCAGACATAAGACAGAAAGGCTAAAAAAAAGAACAATTATGTAGATATAATCCTACCAACCAAAATATATAGGGTACTCTCGTACTATCCCTTTTTTCGGGGGTGTTGATAAGCTTAATTCTATTCACCAAAAATAGTATACAAAATTTACACGAGATCCAACAAACCAAAAAGAACAACAACCAAACAAACAAACAAAAAAACAGAGAGCCTAATTGCACTTGAAATAACACTTGACACCTGAAATTAAAGGAAAAAATTACACCAGGAGGAACTCTCCAATTCTCAGCAAGCCATTGGTTATTGTCCTCAATACCAAGAATCAAAATTGGACTCCTTCTAGATGTGATAAATAGCAGCACCAAACACCAACCTCCTAAGCCAAGAAGGAAAAGACTTTCCACTTAAATGGTTTACTGCCCAATCAAGCTCCAAACATCACATACCAGGTTGCTTGCTAATCAAACTCTTGCTCAAGACCCTTGTCCAAATATTCCCAGTAAAGGGGCAACAAATAAAAGATGATCATGGTGTTCGAGTTTGGCTTGACAAAACACAAAGCTCATTGATTGCCTTGCAATTATGCTTTTTCCAATGTCATTATGCGGTCCAATTTACTGTTTTAAGTTGCATGTTAATAGCTTTTATTTGTAGTTTATCTTATGTTCAATGCTTTCAATTATTGTAGGAATTTTGCGTAAAATGGAGTGAAAGCGATGATGTATTAGTTTTAAAGGCGCATAGGCATCTCAAAGAATGTGGAGCTGACAATAGAGGGAAGAAAATGAACCAAAAAGAAGCTTGGAAGCAATTTGGAGGAATCAATCAAGATCCATTGCAGGAAGCATCCATTACCGATAATGGCATGTTGCATTATCGGTAATGCAAGAAAGCCAAGGCCACAAAAATGTCTCAGCAGCACCAGCAGCACCAGCAGCTTACCGTTACCGATAATGGCTCAATGAATTATCGGTAATGGTTGAAGGCAAGACAGCAATAGGAAACCAGAGCAATTCCACTACCGATAATGCAAATCCTCCTATCAATAATGCGGTCCAGCAAGTTAACTCCCCTTGAGCCAGAAGAACACCATTACAGATAATGGTGCTAGGCATTATCGGTAATGGAAGAGATACTTCACCATGAAGAGAGCTATTCAGGAGCATTACCGATAATGGTGATAGGCATTCTCAGTAATGGCAGCCAACATTGAGCCATAATGCAGATTTTTGAGAAGATTTTGAGGGGTATAATCGTCTTTTCTCCAAGAGGACTATATAAGCATGTTTCAAAGAGCAGAAAGTGGACGACTTCACTCCAGTAGCCTAGATTAGACTTAGTTTTCTTTCTTTTTTTCTTCTTTTTTTCTCATCTCTTTCGTCTTTCTCGTCTTTCTTCAAGTAGATTAGGTTAGTTTAAGCTACTTTCTTGTTAAATCTTAGTTCTTGTTGTAGTTTGTTGTTCGATTTATCGTTGTACTCGTACATATTTGTAGTTTATTCAGTTTATGCAATTTATTTTCAAAGTTTCAAGTTTTATTTCAATGTTTTCAATTTCATTTTCATTAGTTCTGTTTATTTTTGAATCCATGAGTAGCTGAGCTTTCAAAAGCTAGGATTTAAGGGGGATTCTTGTTCCATATCCAATGTATATGATTTCTCACATTATTTCCATGCTTGAAAGATTTGGATATTGATATTAAACACTAGATTTGTTCAGATCTACAAGGATTGACTAACTTTGACCATCTGTAGACAGGATTTCTTGGCACATATGGTTCTTAGTGCTGAAAGCATTCCAAGTGTATGCTTAAACATTTTGAAAAAGTGTTTAGCATAAGTATCCTATAATCTTAAAGCAGGACAGTTTTTATTATTAAATCTTCCGCACAGACCATTCTTCAATATAATCTGAGCGTATAATTTTATTGGGTTTTATTGCAAAATATTCCATCTGGATCATTTTTCAATGCACTCTGGATGTGTTAAGTGTTTGAGAAAATAGAACCAAGGATATGAACAAGATGAACCCTAAATCTCAGCTCATTTCTTTTATTGTTTAAATATTCAAACAATTTTTGTGCATTGAGCACAAACAACTCTCAAATCAACAACCATTAGATTTTTCTTTATTTTTCTCACTTTTAAACAAAATCAAAAGGATTGCAAGTCTCTGTCGAATTTCTATCTCTGAGGCCAATGACCATGAGGTTTCCATGTACTATACTCGACAACCGTCCTACGCTTGGGATAAATAGTATTACAAATCTGGCAATCAAGCATTCATACTACTTACTGTACCATACGCCAACCTGTCTTGAGTTCTCAGGTTCCCTTGATGGCCAAAGAGATCTGTCTGGGAACCACCTAAGCACGCCAATCAGGAAGTACCAATTTAACTCCTAAAGCAGGCTACAAATAGTGTTGTATATGTGAGCTGTACATAGTATTTGGCTATATTTTAGTTTCCATAATTATTAGTTTCCATGTATTAAGAGTTTCCATATTTCTTAGTTTCCATAGTTTATTAGTTTCCATGTTTCTTAGGTTGCTATATTTTGTAGAATTGACTTTCCATTATTTTGTAATAGCTTCTCTATAAATTCTAGGTTTGTAATCTTATTGAATATACTTTTGAATAAGAGATTGTTCTTTTCTCTTAAAGATAGTTTTCATGGTATCAGAGCCCTAGGGCTATTGCTTCTTTTTTCTCCCTTTGCTACACCACCTGGTCCTATCATCAAGGTCACTGGCAAACCAAAACCTCGAGTGGCTACTGATGAATGCAGTTTTTGTCACCAAAAAGGGCATTGGAAACATGCTTGCCCTAAACTAGTTGCTCCGCGCCCATCTCAATTTCAGTCACGCCCTCGAGCTGCTCTTGCTGCTCCACCCATTGTTAGCCCAACACCATCCATGTTTGACCAATTTCAGGATTGGCTCGCATCTCAAACTCAGTCACAAGCTTCTGCTATGTCCACTCTGCACTCAGGTTTGAGTAATTTTGACTCTTCAGGTATTTCTTCCACCACTTGGATATTTGATTCTGGTGCCTCTCATCATATGACTCCAAACCCATCTCTTCTTAAAAATTGTGTCCCTCCATCTTCTCCTATTACCATAGCCACTGCAAATGGATCTCACATGAATGTTAATATATAGGCTCTGTCCTTCCTTCCTCTAGCTCCTCTCTCTCTATTCCTAATGTGTTTCTTGTTCCTCAATTGTCTGTTAGTTTGCTTTCTATAAGTCAGTTATCTGATTCTGGTTTTGATATTATTTTTTCTTCTTTGACTTGTGTTGTGCAGGATCGGGTATCCAAGAAGCAGATTGGGACAGGGCATAGAATGGTGAATTATATGTGGTGGATTCTCTTCAAATTCCCGAGTCCAGTTTTTCTTCTGCTTTATCTTCATTTTATCTTACCAATAAGTCCTCTCCTTTTTATCTATGGCATGCTCGGTTAGGCCATGTGTCTAGTGCTCGTTTAGAAAGTCTTGTTAAGTCTGGTCATTTAGGCAAAGTCCCTATTGATGATATTCATGATTGTAGTGAGTGTAAACTTGCAAAAATGAAGGCTTTGCCATTTAATAAAAGTATGTCAATTTCTGATTCACCATTTGCTCTTGTTCATACTGATGTGTGGGGTCCTTCCCCAGTTACTACTAAGGGTGGTTCCTCTTATTATGTTTCCCTTATTGATGATTATAGTAAGTTCTGTTGGGTTTATCTCATGTCTCATAAATCTGATTTCTTTCGCATTTTCAGAGAATTTCACTCTATGATTCAAAACCAATTTTTCAAGACTATTAAAGTTCTTCGTTCTGACTTGGGGGGTGAATATTTTTTAACAGAATTTACTACTTTTCTTCTTAACATGGGCATTTCTCATCAGTCTTCTTGTGCTGATACTCCTGCACAAAATGGTGTTGCTGAGCGGAAACATCACCACATTCTTGACACCGCTCGTTCTCTTCTTATTTCTTCTTCTGTTCCCTCTGTCTTCTGGGGTGAAGCTGTTCTCACTGCTGTCTATCTCATTAATCGTATACCTACTCCTCTTCTTTCTGGTTTGTCTCCCTATGAAAAACTCTTTTGTCAACCTCCAAATTATTCTCTTCTTCAAGTGTTTGGATGTACTTGTTTTGTTCTTCTTCCTAAACGAGCTCGTACTAAACTTAGTGCTCGTTCTGTCTTATGTGTCTTATTAGGCTATAGTTCCTCTCAGAAAGGTTTCCGTTGCTATGATCCCCTTTCTAAAAAATTGTATGTCTCTCGTCATGTTGCCTTTTTTGAACGTGTTCCTTTCTTTTCTATTCCTCCTCGTATAGTTCCTATTAGTAAAGATGATCTTGTCTCTATTGATCCCTTTCCTTCCTCTGTTCCTCCAGATGAGTATATCTCTGATTTGGATTCTTCTACTGTTCCTCCCGTTTCGTCTAATGATTCTCATTCTGACTTTCCTTCTTTTCCCTTAGTTTATTCTCGCTGGACTTCTTCTCCTCCTTTCTCGCTCGACGCCCTTTCTGATGTTCTACCAACTGCTGACTTGGATACTGATGATCCGCCAACACGCCGGTCCTCTCGCCTTCGTCGCCCTCCTGTAAGACTTGGATTTTCTAATACTTGTTATTCTCTCTCTTTTCGGAGTTTTCTCACTTCTGTACATTCTTATTTTGAGCCTCGGTCCTATAAGGAAGCTTGTTCTGATCCTAATTGGATTGATGCTATGCAAACTGAATTGGATGCTTTACATAAGACTGGTACTTGGGATTTGGTTCCGTTACTTGCAGATAAGAATCTTGTTGGATATAAATGGGTGTATAAGGTCAAGACAAATTCTGATGGATCTTTAGAGAGATACAAAGCTCGGTTAGTTGCCAAAGGTTTTTCTCAAGAGTATGGTGTTGACTATGAGGAAACATTTGCCCCTGTTACCAAGATGACTACTGTTCGTACTCTGATTTCTGTGGCAGCTGTTCGTCATTGGCCTCTTTTTCAGCTTGATGTGAAAAATGCTTTTCTTAATGGATTTTTGTCCGGGGAAGTGTATATGCGTCCTCCCCCTGGTCTTCCTCATGCATCGGGACTGGTGTGTCGTCTTCGTCGAGCTCTATATGGTCTCAAGCAGTCTCCACGTGCTTGGTACGATCGTTTTCAGACCACTATCTCTCAAATCGGCTTCACTCCGAGTACTTATGATTCTGCCTTATTTATTCGCCATACTTCTACTGGTTTGGTTGTTATTCTTCTGTATGTGGATGATATGATCATTACTGGTTCTAATATTTCTGCTATCGATGAGGTTAAACGTCATCTTTTTGCTGAATTTGAAATGAAAGACTTAGGACCCCTTCGTTATTTTTTGGGCATTGAAGTTGCATCCTCTCCTTCTGGTTATTTGCTCTCTCAGGCTAAGTATGCTAATGAGTTGATTCATCGGGCTCAATTGACTGATTCTAAGTTTGTGGATACTCCTATGGAGTTGAATGCCAAATTTTCTACTTCTGATGGTGTGCTTTTGGATGATCCTACCCCTTATAGGGAGCTTGTTGGTAGTTTAGTCTACCTCACTGTGACTCGACTTGACATTGCTTATGCCGTACATATTCTCAGTCAGTTTGTTTCTGCTCCTCGTTCTATTCATTGGGGTGCTCTCATGCGTGTTCTTCGTTATATCCGTGGCACTATCTTTCAGAGTTTGCACTTATCGTCTTCTTCTACACTTGAGTTGAGCGCTTATGCTGATTCTGATTGGGCTGGTGATGTTAATGATCGCAAATCCACTTCTGGCTTCTGTGTCTTTCTCGGTGATTCTCTTATCTCCTGGAAGAGCAAGAAGCAGACTGTGGTTGCTCGTTCTACTGCCGAGGCTGAATATCGTGCTATGGCTCAGGTCACCGCTGAGGTGATATGGCTTCGATGGTTGCTTTCTGACTTGGGTGTCTCTGTATCTCCTTCTACACCTCTCTATTGTGATAGCCAGAGTGCCATTCAGATTGCTCACAACACAGTCTTTCATGAGCGTACCAAACATATTGAAATCGACTGTCATTTTATCCGTCAGCATGTTCAAGTTGGGACTATTAAACTTTTTCATGTTTCCTCCGCTATCCAGCTGGCCGATTTCTTTACTAAGACTCACACATCTGCTCGGTTTCGTTTCTTACTTGACAAACTCTCGATGCTTTCTGCGCTATCATCATGAGTTTGAGGGGGGGTGTGAGCTGTACATAGTATTTGGCTATATTTTAGTTTCCATAATTATTAGTTTCCATGTATTAAGAGTTTCCATGTTTCTTAGTTTCCATAGTTTATTAGTTTCCATAGTTTATTAGTTTCCATGTTTCTTAGGTTGCTATATTTTGTAGAATTGACTTTCCATTATTTTGTAATAGCTTCTCTATAAATTCTAGGTTTGTAATCTTATTGAATATACTTTTGAATAAGATATTGTTCTTTTCTCTTAAAGATAGTTTTCAGTATATACCATTAGGAGAGGGCATCCATAAAAACCTATCCTCTCTTCCATCATCTGGGTACAAACTTGAGGGGAAATTGTCGTGAATATCCTCTATAAAAGGCAAGGTAGAATTGGGCAACCTTTTTTTTTTTTTGATCAGCAAAAGAACTAAATTTTATTAAGGAAAAAGAAGCAACACCCAAAAAAGAACAGGCCCAAGACAAACCCCAGAAAAGCAACAAAACCACAATCTACACACCACATATCCTAAAGAGCAACCAACACTTCAATAAACACAGCCAAACAAACCCAAAAACATGCACCCAAGAACAGCACTACAACAGCCCAAGAAACAAGAAACAAAACAAAGACACCAAAAGAGAGAATACAAGAAAAGAAAAACCTGAAAACAGCCTTAAGAACCACTAGCCCCCGAAAAAGCCAGCACCAAGAAAGCAGAACCAGTAGCTTCTAACAAAAAGTAACAAAAAAGCATCATCACCCAGAAACTAGGAAAGAACAAGCCAAGCAAACTTCACTTCAAGAAAATAGCCTTCACCACGTTCCCAAAAACCCAAACAATTGCAACACCGAAGACCCCTGACCAACCAGAGAAAAAGAGCAGCCAAAAAGAGATTTAAAAAGCCCCTAGAACAAACACAAACAAAGAATGCCAGAGAATCCTTCAAAACATGAGCACTAAACCACCTGATCAACCATAACAAGAGCAAAAAGCCAGAGGCAAACCCTTCCAAAAGCAACCAAAACCACAGACAGCAAGCACACCCCGCCTTTCAAAGCTAGAATTTTAACTCAATAGCATCTTCTCATAGGCAGCCCTGTTTCTTTCCTCAATTTCAACCAATTTGTCAATAACCTCTCGCTCATTACCCTTACAAGTCATGCCTAATTTTAGCCCCAATTTAAGAGTCTCAATGGCTTCGTTGCGAATTTCATTATCTCGATTCTCAATACAAGCATCCGAGACTGAAAAATCACTGATTGAAAGCTTTGATTGTTCACTCCTAACATCAAAATTCATCTGGTTCTTCTTCTTAGATTTACTATCCTGCAAGCGCCCCTTTCTCCCAGATTTTCCACTCTTCTTCCCTAACAAATCGTCAATCAATCTGCCCTTCCTCCCCTTCCAGTAATGATTCTTCTTGAATCTCCTCTTCACCAAATCCTTAAGCAGTATCTCTCCACTAGGCTCATCAGACCCATTACAAAGTTGTTGCTCTTCTGCACAAACCAAAGGAAAGGAGTTGATGTCGCTATACTTAGATTTTCTCTTACTTGCCTTCTTATCTTTTGGATTGCAGCTCACTACAATGTTTCTGTCAGCCCCTGCTGTACTCTTTTGTTGTGAAGAAAGTAAACCCAGATACCCTTTGTTCAAACCATCAAACAAAACTGGATAAAAGTTTTTATCAAGGCATAAATCACCTGACCCAAATTTAATGTCCTCGTCCTGAACTCCGGCCACAACAGCCCCTTTATTGAGATGAGACTGCTCAACCCCAAGAGTTTCTTTGGAACTTACTCCTATTTCTGTCTCTTTTATAGCATCTTCAAAGCCAATGCAACTATTTCCCTTATCCAAATTCAAATTGGATGTCCTAATCTCCCCCTCAGTTGCAAGATCCAAGCTCCTGCCGGCTTGTCTTTCATCTATCATTTCCATCCTCTGTTGATCTAAGCTGTTGTTATTCAAAGAATCATCATTCACCTCATTCTCCCCTTGGTTAGAGCTGCCTGATATTTGAAGAGTAGAATCCTTGTAAACCTCAGCCACCCAGCTAAATGGGCATCCAGTCTCTTCCTTAACATGGTTTGGAAAGTTAGTCTTACCCACTTGAAGCACTACCATTTTGTTAATCACTGTTTCATGAGATGTTGAAATCAGGACTTTGCTACGATTCAAAATTTTCTTCGAAGCAGTAATTTCAACCAAGGAGATGACCGTGCCAAAAAAACCACCAAGGGCAATAAAATTAGTTCATTCCATGCACCTAACCAAACAGTCCTTTGAGGACTAAACCAAGGTCGATCCCAACACTTCACAATATTAAACCACTTCCTCAATTCACACCCATCATCTTCTAGAAAGGAATTCACTAATAACATCTTCTTCAAAATCCAGAAGGACATAATTCCCTCCCAACAGTCTCACCACTACACCCAAAATACATTTCCTTATCAACAAGTTTTGTAAATCCAGAATATCGTTCTCCAATCACACATCTATCCAACCATTGATCATCGACAACTGATGCGACCACTGTAATATCCTTATATCTATCATTTTCCTCTTCGGACTGTGGCACCTCTCCTATTATTTCCCCTTCCTCCATATTAGTATTCATACCAACACCTTTCAGAATTTCAGCAAAAGTTCTGTTGACCCCCTGTTCCATAGGTCTCCACTCAGCGTTAGACCTCTCAATGCGGTTCAATTCCAGATTCATGCTTCTAGCAGCATAAGAAGCACCATATGATGCTAAACCACACTTACCATTCTGAAGCCCCTCAAACCTTCGTGAAGGACTTGCTGGAACCGCTAATTTTGCATATAGCATGTGGTCACCAACAAAGACACCATTCCACCCTCTAATCCCTCTAATCGCTTCCAATTTTGATCCAAACCTGACAGAGCGAAATGTATAATCCTTGCCCAGTCTCTTTTTCTTAGAAACAAAAGCGTTGAGAACCCTTCCATGCCAACTAAAGATCCTTCTAAGCCACCTATGATCGACAAACCATGGGAGATTATCTACAAAAACAGGAACTACATACCCCTCTTCCTGTCTCCCCCTTCCATGAACCTTTCTCTATAGCCCCTGAGAAAGAGATGCAGAACAAAGCCAACAACCTAGCCCTCCAGCGCAGCTATCAGAATGCTTCAAGCACAACAATAGGAGATGAAAAAATCTCTTAGGCAAAAATTCAAACAGTTAGTGGGCAGGACATATACCTCCAATCAGTATGCTCCAAGCACATCCTATGAGATTACAACAGGGCACCAACATATACAAACTCAAGCCCCGTTCCAAAACCCCCACCTTCCGTTTGTTTTTTAAAACACAAGCCAATCGATCATATATGGTTTGATTTTTTAATTAATTAATTAACATATATAATTTAAGTTATGATCAATTACACATTCATTAATTAATTAATTGTATGTATATATATACTTGCAGACATACCTCCAATCCACAACTTTCCGATTAGAAGAGTGGAGGATCAAGAAACTGATACGGAACAATGGATGCATCACAGGCAGCTACCTCAAGAACTAAGGCAGTCTATTCGGAAATTTAACAAGTTTAAGCGGGTAGCTACTCGAGGCGTGGATGAAGAAGCTCTTCTCAAGGGCCTTCCTATGAATCTACGCGGATTGGGCAACCTTTCCGAACTACATTCCTTTCCCATGGCTCTTTCTATAGAAAATTTGTTTTTCATATTCTCTACCTTGCTGTGATTTGCAAGGAAGGTGTTCCTTGAGTTTACATCAAGTGAATATATCAACAATATTAAATTTTAAAATATGAATTTAAAATTTCAAATCAAAAAATCTGACACCCAAAAATATAGATTCCAAAAATTAATAGCGAACAATTTTTGGTGAAGCTAACCGTAAAAAGAGTGGATTAAAATAAAAATAAAATTATAAATAAACAAAAACAAAACAAACAAACAATTACATTACAGTAAGATGCACGTTTTGCTCTTTGTTAACATAAAAGATTGATCTTAATCCTTTATTTATTGGGAAAAATGGGACAATTTTAAATTCAAAAGCATGTAGTTAGAAATGTGATATTAAGACATAAAGCATCATCATTTGAAGAGTTCATGACCACTTGGCAGCATGACTCTGGCATTATTTCACAACATAGGCAGCCAAAAGAACACCAACCCACAAACAAGGAAAGTTATGACATAGCCTCAGAAGTTTAAATTGTGCAATGAAAGAGACAGAGATAATACCCATCTGGCCATCTCACTAATTAACTTATTGCAATAAACACTTACATAAACAACTCAGCTCAATGCATAAGCTTTCATGAATAGTAATGAATAAGTGAGAGTTTATTTCATAAAAACATAAGAAGAAAAGTTATTGCGATTTGCAATATCGGATTGATTGAGATAATTTATACGGTGTAAAATCTAAAATGTCAGGCATAGGATAAAATCGAACAGAATAAAACTAATTATTTCAAGGGAGTAAAAGGCATAAACACAATCTAACATCTTTGATATTGAAATCTAGGGTAACGGTACCGCTTCCTGCTATGTGCAAAGCGAGCTTTGATTCAATATTGTATTTTCATATCATTCTTATGTCTTGAGAAGTTCAAAACCCAAAAGAGATCTGTTTGATTGCCGAAAAAATATGAGGCTGTAAGTTTATTTTATTAGCCTCCTCCACCATTTCCTCAGCAACCAAACAGATTTATAATCTAAAGTTTTTTTATAATCAAAACCTAGATTTCTTAATTGGAAAAGCATAAACCCCAAACCATTCAGAGGTAAAAATCAGATTTATAATCTATTATATAACAGACACCAAATAACAACAATAAATCAACAGCAAAGTAGTAAATGAGAAGAGGAAAAATCAATGGGTTTACATTCTGCATAAAAAACCTCATTCGCTCCTTTTCTTCTACTTTGTCGGCAACCAAACGGGAAGGAAAAAGATGCTAGGTTAGGATACTACACGAGAGAGAGAGAGAGAGAGAGAGAGAGATCCCGTGAAGTTGGGATTGAAAGCCAGAATAGCGATTGAGAGTCAGAGTCGGAGTCAGGATCGAGAGCCAGGCTTCAAGGATTTTCACAATTTCCTCCCGCAAATGGATTTGTCAAAAACCATCTTTTAGATGGTATTTGTATTTGGGATGCCCAAATACCGCATCAAATTCCAAGAGGAATTTGCAGAATTCTTTGTTAAGGATGCCAAACGAGGGATTTGCATTATTGGAATTTCAAATTCCATTTTTAAAGTAAATCCCCTGTTCAAATCCCTCATCCAAACACAGCCTTAAGTTAATTGAAATTTACGCAGCCATGCAGTGAGGACAGATCAAACTATGCTTTGACCTTAGTACTGATGAATTTTACGCAAGCAGTTGTATTGTATAATGGATAATCCTAGTCAAATTGTGGCCCCATCAAGGACTCTGGATTGTGTCATATTCTTGAATTGTTCCCAAATTTTCCATGTCAAATTCCAGACATAAAAATAAAACCCTAATCCCAAATAATTCCACTATTCTGACATGAACAACTCAAGCCAACATTAAATCATGTGCCAAGTCATGCTCCTCTATGTTGAAACGCTAAAATGTGAAATGATTGCTAGAGATACTAATGGAGGGGAGCCAAACTTGTCAAACATGGCTCAGTGAAAATGCGCAGCTCACAAGAGACAAACCCAAACCCTAGGATAGAAGAATCCCTTGAGCAAATATATGAGTCATTACTAAATCAAAGCTATATTAGTCACTAATAAGAGTGGCAACTCGCATAACAGATTCAAGCATTGCCATGAGTAAATATAATGCTGTCAAGCTATCTACTTAATCCACACAATAGAGCAAAAAACAAAAGAAACCTACAATCATGAACCCAATCCAGGCACATATCAGCGCACTTCTCGTAGAGCTCCAGCCTCCTACAGCTTTGTCAAGAGAATTCAAAAAAGTAAATTATTAACAAAGTTTTTTAGCTTTTCCAGTTAGAATGTGTTTTGATACAAGAGCTCATAACTTCTTCTTTTTTTCTTATTCATCATTACACAGTTTACACTGGATACCGCTTTGGATACAAGGCATGTGGTTACAAGCTCAAAACTAGAAAGCAAACTTCTTGCAAGACTCCCTTCAATAAATAGCTAGCATTACCCAAAAATTTGATGCCTCAACCCACCAAGAAGCAACAAACCATGAGTGTGATGACATTAGAATTTGCATTAGTGTATAAGAGTTCTCCCAAGACTCCGTTTGGTGAGAAAATTTAGGGAAAGCAATTTGCAGTCTTATGTTTTCTGCAATTTTGTTCCTAACAAAAAACACTCAACTTAGTTCAAAACAATTGTGCATAACTTAATTTAGTAGATTATGACCAAAACAACTAAATATACATGGTTTGAATCAATTGTACAGAACTGTGCCGTGTTGATTTTTTCAATGTTAATTGTTCATTGTACAACTGAATATATATGGTTTAGTAAACCCCCACCCCCCTCCTTTTTTTCTCTCGCTTTCCCAAAAGTTTCTCAACAACCAAATGGAGGGTTAGGTTGAAAATCTATGCTATATATAAAAGTGCAAGTCTCTGGAAAAACTTTTGATCGATCAAAATATTTCTGTATAATTGTAAAAGTGCACAAATGGATATGGCTCCACATACCATTTCACCAATCAAAATAGTGAGTTCCTCAATCGAATCAAGATTACTTATGAATACTAATTTGTTTCCAAGTCAAACTCAAATTTTCAAAATAGATCATAATAGAAGCCTTCCAAATTAAATCAAAATTCTCCCATAAACATTGTTCCATAAAATTCCACCAATCATAATAAAAGTCATATTAATTAAATTAAATTTCCTAAAACTACTAATTCATTCTATAATTTACATTCTATTCTTGTTTCCAAGCAAATACAAATGTAATTTTGCCAATATTTTTAAAAAAGATATTGTTTTAATTTGTAACATGAAATTGTTATAACTTATGACGTATCGAGTTCACATTTGTTGACTTAATGTTGGTTTTCTATAATTTTGGTTCCCCAGACCTTTTGGTAAATTTCAAAATTTTAACCTCCTTAAATTTTTCATCTTAGTTCGTATTGCTCACACCATATTTGATTACTTAAAGATTCTTTTTTTTATTTTCCCAAATAAAAATTTACACATGCAATGCATGTGTCACAACCTAGTAAAATAAAATGTGAACATCGAACAATGAACCAAGTAGAACAGTGAACTTATTGACGGAAACCATGTCCAGCCATTTATCTCATTCAGCTTTTCATCAAATGTCTGGCACATTCAGACTCGAAATCATATGATGGAAATTTAGTTAATGTTCACAAGCAAACCTTAAACAGGTTTAATGGTAAAAACAATGCCAAAAAGAAATATGAAAGAAACAAACAACCACGAGCTCAGTTTTCAAAAAAAAATTCGGACCAGAACAACAACTAGAAGAAAACATGACTATCATATTTAACCTAGATTAGTGTTACTGTATTTTACAGTCATTGATTGTGGCTGTTCTGCAAAGAGCTTCCTTATGCAACATAGTAGACATGATCAAACCATTACAAGCTTTTTACAATACATAAAGTTCTATTGTAAGGATACAAATACAGGTTTGAGCATGAGGGGCTGCTGCCCTGTTCCATACAACCAGATGGAGGGGTTGAATCTTACAGTTACATGTTCTTCCTATGTTCACAATACAAAAATTTGCAATTATGTGATAAAAGCTAAGTTCAGCAACTAAAACAAAGTAAACTCACTTGTAGAAGGATTTATTCCCTACATTTACGCAGCATATAAAACTACACTCATTTAAATAGAAAAATGCCATTCCACACGATGCAAGTCACTTATATTAACTGAATACAAAAATGGAAATTCCATGTAAGAGCTTGTTAGTGTAATTAAAGCAATGAATACCTATGCCACTGATGCTTTCTTAATCATCAACCTCTTCTTTGATCGCTCTTTGTAGCTCCTCCTTGTACTCCTCAAATGTCCCCGGGAAAGTTTTCACAGTTCCATTCTCAACTACCCAAATTTCACTCTTCTCCTCGTCCTCACAAACACGAGATATCAGCCTAGAATCATGACTGACCAGGATAACTCCACCAGTGAATTCATCCAGTGCATCTGCCAATGCATCTATGCTCTGCATGTCTAAGTGATTTGTGGGCTCATCCAGTAGCAGAATATGCGGCTTTGACATGGAAATTGAAGTGAAGACAACCCGGGATTTCTGCCCTCCTGATAATTTTGCAATGGGGGTGAGGTGGTTATGACTTGGAAGTCCAAATTTCCCAAGCTTTGCACGGACAGCTTCCTGCTTGCTAAGTCCCTCTTGGTCTGGATGAAGACGTAGAAGATACTGAACAGGTGTTTCATCCATTGTTAGAAGATCCACAAAATGCTGCGAATACCTTCCAATCCTCAACTTCTGACTCCTTCGTACTTCACCCACTGTTGGAACCAAATCACCAGCAAGAAGATTGAGCAGAGTAGATTTCCCAGCTCCATTAGGACCAACAATAGCAACGCGAGTCCCCATGTCAATACCAACATCAACATCTGACAGCCTGAAATCCTCCCGGTTGGGATAACTGAAGCTGACTTCAATTAGCTGCAGGAGTGGTGGTGTAAGCTCAGTAGGTTCAGGGAAGTGAAACTCCACACTGTAATCCCTCCACTTCTTTGGGGCCTCTGGAGGGGCCTCATCCTCATCAACCTTGCCCTTTGCTTTGCTTTTTGATGCTTCCTTGGCTGCTGTAAACTTTGCTCGATCCTTGACCTTCTCCAGCTGAGCCCGATTCCCCCTCTTGGCAGCTTTCAGCTGCTTGTCATAGACCTCAAACTTCTTGTTCATCTCTTTGCGACGCTGCTCGTAACCACTTTCAAAATCATCAAAATTACCACGGTAGAAATGGAGTTTCAGGTCATGGAGATGTATTATCTCATTGCAGACTGAGTTAAGGAAATCCCTATCATGTGAAACAACTACAAGAGTTTTCTTCCACCGACACAAGTACTCCTCCAACCAGAGAACAGCCCTAAGGTCAAGATGATTTGTGGGCTCATCGAGCAAGAGTAAAGTTGGCTGCACAAAAAGCGCCCTGGCCAATGAAATTCTCATCCTCCAGCCCCCACTAAAAGATCGGGTAGCACGACCCTGCATATCCTTGGTGAAACCCAACCCAGCAAGAATCTTTGATGCCTGAGCCTCAGCGGCATCTGACCCCATCAGCTGCAATTTGTCATACAATTCAGCAAGCTTCTCTCCTGCATCATCCCCTTCATAATCTTCATCTTTGTCCTCCCCCTCCGCTGCAGAAGATGAGTTCTGCAAAGATGCAACCTCCTGGCGAAGTTTGACAAGTTCTTCATTTGCTGAAACAACTGCTTCGAGGGCAGTTTTATCATCACCAATCACCTCTTGTTCAACCAAAAGCACATCAATATTCTTAGGCACAGGAATCTTCCTCCAAGCAAGAAGCTTCAATAGAGTAGACTTGCCCATTCCATTGGGTCCAACCAAACCATATCTTTTCCCATGAGATATCTTCACGGATGTATTCTTTAGGAGTTCTTTTCCCCGAGCAGAGACAGAGAAATAATCTACTGTTATATCTTTGACATTAGCATCAGCTTCAGCTTCACCATCCAGAACTGAAGTTCTGCTACCGATGACAACGGTAAAAGCATCGTGGTCATCCTTAAGGGCCTCCCGCTTGACCTGCTCAGCAACATGGGCAGCAAGCAGGTCCTTCTTTTCTCTTTTCTTCAACTCCTTTCCAGTGACGGAGACATCGAGTGGCTTTAAGTCAGACCTCTGCTGCTGACTTGGTCGTTTGTGGACTTCAGAGCCATTCTGTTGCTCTTCGTCAGAGCCATACTCATCATCGTCTTCATCAGATGGAGGGAGATCAATGCCATCAGTGTAAGACGGAAGTTTCTGAGCAGCTTTGGTCTTGGGCTTACTAGAGGTAGTGCTCGAGGAAGATGCTTTCTTGGGTTTATCGGGTTTCTGGTCCATGCTGGCAAGCATGGCTGAGACAGAGAGTTTTTCTCTCCTTCCATCTTTGGAGGCATCTTTGCTGCTTGGTTTAACCTTCATGGCGGCACCAGCCTCCTCTTGTTTCTTCTTTCCCATTGCAGCAGCTAATCTGGTATGAATAAAATAAAGAAAATTATTTTCATCAACTTGAAAAGTTCTAATTAACCTTGTCAAGTTTAAAAAAAATAAAAAATAACTATATCAGCATATTGAAATTAAGAACAAACAGGTATAAGAGAGTCCTGATAAGGGTCTGCAGTGATCCATGTAGGAGGCTAGGAATACATAGAGACTTATAGACTTATATAAGGCCTTCAACTTCAAAAGAAAATAAGAGACAACAAACAGAAACTAGAGCATGTACTAACAGATTTCAAGAAGGGGAAAATAATAGAATTTGTACGACATAGGATACAACTGAAAAAGGACTAAAACAAAAATCATAGTAACATGCTTGTATTAATACAAAAATTGAGTATTACAAGATGTATATGAGTTTATTTAGCAAAAAAGTTTAATATGAACATGGACAACATGGATATAATGTAGCTGGGACTTAGAGCAGGGTTACCTTCTTATATCATCATGCTTAGTGAGCGAACATATGAACTCCCAACATTTATTATTCACATGACTATGCATCCAAAAATACTACCATAACATTAAGGGCATGTGTGGTTCAAATTCCTAAAATACATTTTTGGAAAATCTGAGACTTGCTATAAATTTTGAGAATAAAAAGGGCAAAAATTTTAAGAAACTGTCATTTTTGGCTGTTTCATTTTTCTTAAAATTTGGAAGTGAAAACGCAGAAAAGTACTGACAGTCCAAGAGACAGGGCTATCAACACTCCACATCATTTCTTTTTTTTTTTTTTTTTTTAAAAAAAAAAAAACTGAGTTTTTTAAAATTATACCAAAGATCCCCCGACTTTCTATGAATACAAAAAGCAATTGAGATGTATGCTAAACAATTTGGCATTCCCAAGCTTTCAGAGGTCAAATCAAAAGTTAAAACTCTCCTTGTAAACAGAATGATAAGCTCCTTGAAATGGAAACGATAAAGCATCTTTCTTTTATAATTTAATCCTCAAAAATCTACTTCTTTGTTATGCAAAATTGTCATCACTGTTTGGAAAACCAAACAGTTTATCGAACTGGAAAACTGACCGAGTTAAGGGTTACCAGGTCAACCATCGGATCATTGGGTCCACCAGACTTGTACATTGTATCGTGATGTCATCTTGATGTAATAGATATATTAATTATTAATTAACTGGAAGGGGTAGATTAGTATGGTGACAGAATTGCAAGTACTGAAACATGAACTATTGCACAATTATCTTTTTTTCCAGGGTGAGATGACCAATCAGATGCAAATAAACTAAAACCCAGAAACCTACCTATATATATATATATATATATATAGGTTCTAAAATCAATCCGTTATTACATGATCTAATTATCAAAATTCATCACTGATACACCAATCAAGCAAAATAAAATTTGCCTTGAAGCAGTTCAAATTGAGAGCTCAAACACTAAAACAAGTATTCCTCAGTTCAGCTAAATCAAAAAGAAAAACTAAGGGCCTGTTTACTTCGTGAAAATTTTCACAATTTTCATTTTCATTTTCAATAAAAATAGAAAACGGCCTAAAAAATGCGTTTACTTGTAAAAAATGAAATCTATTTTCAAGAAAATGAATTCTGTTTTTAAGAAAATGTGAAAATATCAAAAAGACGTTTTTTGTATTTTCACGAAAACTGAAAACAAGGATTATATCGTGGCAATGCTTATAAACATAGATAAAAATATGTAGACCAACAATAAAACCAAAAATAATAAAAATAATAAAACATATAGAGATAATATATAGTTTTTCTAAATGCATTTATACTTTTTTTTTTAGATTTTGAAAACAGTTTTCATTTTTGCAAAGTAAACACACTTTCTAAATTTTGAAAACTAAAAATGAAAACTATTTTTAAAAAATATTCACAGAAAATAAAAATTGTGAAAATTTTCACGAAGTAAACAGGCCCCAAAAGTTCATGAATCGAAATCAAATAATCAAAGCACCCGTAACAAAAACTCAAAATAAAAGAAAAGAGTTATAAAGGAAATCCAGAACAGCGTCCTTGACAGTCTGGAAGGAACTGTGCAGAAAGGATGCCGGTTGGTAGAGAGAGAGATGCTTGGTAGTACGCTGGCAGTTGAAGAACAGAGAAGAAGAAACTGAGACAGAGTCGAGAGAGCATCTGAGGTGAAAAAGCCCTAAAGTCCTATGGAATTTGGGAGCTTTTATCCTTTTTTTAACATTTTCTAATACACAGAAAGAGAGATTCTCTCATACCCTTATATATGCCTTCAAAATTCAGATCACTACGTCTGCTTATAAAAAAAAAAAAAAAAATTCTTTTTACACATCAAACATGTTTGAAGCAGTTAAAACCTATGATGCTCAATCAAACTGTTCGACTCAAAATTTTATACTTCTAAAAACGCAGAATGGACGAGACCCCAATTAAAAATGATGAATTATATAATTTTAAATGTTAGTTGAAAAACATTCAGCTGTTCACCTATGCCATAATCGCATAATCTTTTACCCATCGAGTCTCATAACAGTTTCGAAACAATTCATCAATAAGAAATACGAAAACAACTGAAGGAAGAAGATAGTGCGATTCAATTCATCAATCAGATCGAAGAATAAGGACAAGTAATTTACATATATGTGCATATATGCGTAGGTTTACCTGATCTATCAACCGTGAGAAGCTATGCGAAGTACAGAGGCAAGTCGGAGAGGGAGAGAGGGAGAGAGGGAGAGAGGGAGAGCGCTCTAGAACGGAGGGGAAAATTGTCTAAAATCAAACCGCGTGAGGCCTTGCTCCAATGGGTTGTGCGCGGCTGCTCGTGTTGTGCGGCCGATTGTATCTTGTTTGATCTTTTTTTTTTAGATTTCAAAGTCGGCTAAAACTCACACGGGTGCATTGCACGTGAGGTTTTAATATAAATAAAAGAAAGGAACTTCTTTTTTGTTTTTCCTTTTTCTTTTTTTAATGTATTATATTAAGAGCTAATTGTATAATAAATGAAGAGTGACCCTATTTATAGATTTTTGGCTCAAGTATGGACAGTTGAGATTAAATTTAATATAAATGATCCAATGGCTCATATTAAGTCTCCCAAGGGTCTTAGTTATCAAATTAGGCCAAAAAATAGAAAAAATTTGGATAAAACTGATAAATTTCGAATTTGTGAGAGTTTGAGTTCTTTCGAGACCCTTTCAACTTGCTTTTTATATATCTTTTTCGTTTTAAGTCCAAGTTCAATAATTCAAAAGCCAAAACGACTAGGATTCAATCTTCTATGTTTCTAAAAGAGTATTAAGCTGAAAATCCCTGACCATGGTCAAGGGATTGGGTTAAACCAAACTGGTTAGCCATTATGAGCCGTTAAGCTTAATTTTGGTTGAAAAATTAGCTAATCAAACTGATTTGATTTTAAAAAGTCACTTCATGAAACATGTTTAGAAAATCTTTACTAAAATCATTTCAAGATTTTTAAGTAAAAAACGTAAAGATGATCAAGTGATTCCGAGTGGACCATTATGAGCCAAAATGATCTCGAACCATGCCATTATTGAGAAAATCATCTATCTAGACTCTAAACATCCATACAAATTCATTAAAACATGCTGGGACGAATTTGGAAGTCATTCGAAAATTATACCGGAAAAAAGATAATTATGCTCCTCAAGTTACAAAAGTTATTATTACCTATCGAGCTTCGACCGGAATGACACAATTTTAACATGGACATTCCTAAACTCTCTAAAAACCTAATGCAAGAAAAATAAACTTAAAATGGGTTAGAAACCTACATGCGATAATAACCTCTATCTAACGAAAGAAAAATGATAATTTGGAAAACTAGGGTTTTAAGACCCACTCCTCCAAATGATTGATCATTCTCAAGCAATAGGACATGAAAAAGATGACTAATATTCTATAAGTAAAAAATGGGGTGTCTACAGAGAGCTATGAATCCACGTGTCTCTTTATAATTATGTTTAAACCATCTCTTCACATATCAAAATTTTTCCATTAAGGTAAATGAACTTTGGCCAACCATTTTATCTCCTCTCAAATTGTTTAAAAATAATTAGGGTTATCCACACTTTAATACACTAAACTTTTGGGGTAATTTCAATCTAGGCCTTAAACTTTCAATTGGATCAATTTATGACAATTTTTTGAAAATATGTTTTAATGGAGGACAAAACTAGAATGCCGTCTACTTATGTAAAGGAGACTCCATGCGGGCTTCACGTTGCATCTTAGCTGGAGTCTACGTGTATCCTATCTAGCTTGAGTGACTTATTTTCTGCCCAAACCATTCACGTGACCCTATAAATTGTTAAGATTTATTATAATCGAAATTGCTAAGATTCGTTATAATTCAATAGCTTTAACCCCCAAATTAAAATCCTTATTTGGTCATGTGAGGATCACGTGAATGATTGGGCAGGAAATAAGTCACTCATGCCAGGTAGGATACATGTAGGCTCTAGCTAGGATGCCACGTGAGGTGCGCATGGAGTTTTTTTTACATAAGTAGATAGCATTCCAGTTTTGTCTTACATTGAAATATATTTTCAAAATTTTGTCCTAAATTGATCCAATTGAAAGTTTAAGGCTTGAATTTAAATTACCCCCAAAGTTCAGGGTACTAAAGTGCAGATAACCCAAATAATTATCACTTATCTTTTAAATCAAGTGGAAGTGGATGTAAAATAAAAATTACTTTTAATTTAATTTATTTTTTGTATTAAAAAATGTAAAACGTATGTAAAATAAAAAAATTATTTTTACTTTTACATATTTCTTATTTCAAGGAGTATGTAGGGGTGAAAAATATACCGCCAAATCGCGAAACCGGACTAAACCACATTGAAAACGGCTTTATAATATCTATGGGTTGGTTTGGTTTGAGCAAACAATTTTAAATTTTGGGTTGGTTTGGTTTAACTAAAAGCCCAAATCATTTCAATCGGACCAAACCGTTTTTAAAAGATTTATATATATATTTTTATATTAGCAGTGTTTCATTTATTAAATAATATAAATATCCAAAGTTTACTAATATTAATAGTAATGGCATATATTAGTAGTTTTACAACGTCAAAAAAATGTGTGAAATTGATTGTCTTATAATAGTTCAATACCATTTTAGGGTGTTTAGGTAAGTAGTGTTTTGGATTCTTTTTGGTCTCTGTATATATTTATTTATTGTATATGAGTGACTTTGTATTATTGTCTTACTTATTTTATTGAGGATTGTTGGACAATAAATAACTTTGCATTAGTTTTAGATAGTTTTAGTGTTTTCCTTATCTTATGAATGACTTTTAGTAGGCACAAGTTAGGAAACATAACCTCTAAAAACATATTGGATATTTTTGCCAAGTTAAAATCCAAAAAACTAGTCCATTTTTATTCTTTTAGATTAAAAAACTGTTCAAATCGCTCAAACTGCATGGCTTAGGTTGGCTTGGTTTGTCTTTTATAATTGCTTGGTTTGGGTTGGAATTTTAGTGGTCCGTTAGACTTGGGTTGACTCGTTTCATGTTTTTGAACCGGCCAAACCGAGCCGTTTACACCCCTAGGAGTATGTAAAAAGTATGATAGAACGAGCCTATTCACAAGCCTGTTCCCGAGCATATTCATGAGCTTGTTTATAAGCTTTGTTCGCAAAATTGTTTTCAAGTTTGTTCAGGAGCCTTGTCCGCGAATGTAAATAAGCTAAGCCTATATCTACTTAAGCTTAGTTTGTTTATTAAACGACCCTAAGTTTGAGGCTTGGGCTTGGCATGTTTAGTAAATAAATAAACTCAAACGGGACTTTTTCGAACGCATTTGCGAGCTGTTCACAAACGACTTGATTCATTTGCAGTCCTACACGAGAGTAAGCCATGGACCTCCTTGCCGTTTTGCCAACAACGATCAATCATGTTAGGTCTATCGTTGTCATTTCGACTTAGAAGGCCCTCTTTTCGACGAAAGCTTTAGTAAGAGTGTCATTTTTTTTTTTAATTCTAAGATATTATTATTTAAAAAAAAATAAAAAAAGGTAAAAAAAAAAAAAAAAGGCAAACAAAGCAAAAGATCATTTTTACAAAGTTAAATGAAACAGTGGTGAGTATTTTTTATTTGGCTTAATTATACTTTTGTATCCTATACTTTGGGGTAGTTTTCAATTTGGTCCCTACACCCTTTTTTTTTTTTAAATTTCATACCTGCACTATTTAAAAATTTCCAATCAAAGACAAATTGGGAATTTAAGTTAAATTGACAAATGAAAAGCTGATGTGGCAAAGATGAAGGGGTTTTTTTTGTATCCTATACTTTGATGTTCGTTTGAATTGATTCCAACGAAGGCAAAAAAAATTTCCACACGATCTTGCTTGTTCGAACCAAGTCATAAAAAGGGGTTTTGGCCCGTTCAAACCAAGGCGAATATTTTTTGATTTTTTTTTTTTGTTTTCATTTTCTTTGCATAACATCTCATGCCATGATATGCTTACACTCTAGTTTGTTCACCAAAAGCAAAGTAAACCTGTGCTCCATGAATACTACTCAAGATGGACCAAAGAGCAAGAAGTGTAGATAATGCAGCCCGCAAAAACACAACTATATCCCACCACTACAAACAGTTACCCTTCACTTTAAAATCAGTACAACCAATCACAACCACCCCAACTTTAAATGCACACAAAGCAGCCCCCAAATCATTCTGTCACAACAAGAACCAACCCCCACACAATCAACATATCTAGCTCAATTTTTATCATAGTCAACACTCAATGCCAAAATTTAACCCAATCATTCAACCTAGTATCTACCCCAGTTCATAACAAATCGATACAGTCACCAAAATGAATACCCAAAATCCAAAAATAGAAAGTGAAATGCATAACAAAGCTTACTCAATATTTACAATGGCCTTTGAGGCTTGATTTGACCCCAAAATTTCTAATGCCCTCCAATAATCCAAAATTCAAGTTCCAATTTGTGATAACACCTCCATTGCAGCTCTATGTCCATACACATGAATTACAGAGGATTGAGAAGTTCGGTTTTTAAATGAGGAAGATGAAATGGGAGATAGATGGTGATTCTATAGTGGGAAATAGGTTTTCCTAAGGATGTTAAGAGATTTGGGGATTTTAGATTTTAGGGTTATGTGAGTAGAAGATGGGGTGGATGGATTGAGAACATGGCTATGAGGCTTGAATGGAGGGGATGGCCACAGGGGTTCAATGATACAGAAGATGAAAAGGAATTGGGTTTCATGAGTGATGGATAAAGCATATGGTTCACAAGATATGGAGCAAAAGGTTGAGAGCTAGGTCAGGGTAATGGAAGAACTAGGGTGCACTGGGGTTTCCTTGTGATGCCGACACTGGGATTGACTGGTTTAGGTTCTGGTATTGGGGTTTTTATAGAAGAGATGTTTGGCAATGGCGGAGAAGATGGAGTGGGGATGCTTGGTTGAGATTTGACAATAGTGGTTTGGGATGGCAAGCGTAGTGTGTGAGAGAAACAAGAGAGATGAGTTACACTATGTTTGGATTGAGGGAATTGGAAAGAAGAAAAGAGAAGAGAATAGAAAGTTAAATAAGGTGCTGTTTGGATAAGTCTTTTTTTTGTTTTTTTAATTTTGGAAGTAGAAGCAACTTTTTGCTTCAACTATCAATTTTTTGAAAGTAAGAAGTACGCTTGGAAGTCTCAATTGCTACCTGTTTTAAAAAGCAAAAAACAAAAAAATCATGTTTGGATACCAAAAAATGAATACACACACTAGGGGTGTATGTAATGCCCCAAACTGACGCTACTGAGGACCCTCCCAGGTAGGTCAACACGTGTCAATTAGGGATACAACCTGATAAGCTCATTCATATTTCCACACAAAATATAGCAAAGAAATTATATAACAAATATGAAATGTAAATGTACTCAACATGCAATGTTCCAAAGCGTCAAATGCATAAAGTAAAATATATCCATAGTATATAATAATGTGCCAACATCCCTGGCACACAGGTAGAATATTATATAACTAATAGTCCAAGTGTAGCAGTCTACAAACATATCTACCTATTCCTCTGTACCAAAGCCCAGAATACAGCCAGTCCTAGCACAAAAGGAAAAGAACTCTGACTTGCTGAACCAGCTACGCTATATTGGGAATCTGCTGCATAAAAGCAGGGGTGAGCTTCCACTAGCTCAGTAGAAATATTATTCTTAGCTAACAATGATAATATTGATGCATAAATCATTTAGTTCAAGTTTCACAATCAACAAGTATATACGGTTCAAGAACCATACAAATATCCACAGGTAATATATCAGAGTTCCACAAATACAAATATCATTTATGCACATGATTCATCTATAATATGTTCCATATGAAAGAGGAGTATTCTCTGACTCTTTCCCATACATCATAACCACAACCGATAGAGGAGTATTCTCTGACTCTATCCTTAACATCATAACCCATATCCGATAGAGGAGTATTCTCTGACTCTATCCATATCATCGTAATAACAACTGACAGAGGAGTATTCTCTGACTCTGTCTCAAACATATCCACATATATAATCCACATAACATAACATAGATAAATCATGGCATCATGTCAACAATTCACAATAGCATGGCATACTTGCACATTCTAACCTCATAACGTTTCATATAAAGAAAAGATGAATCATGCATCAAGGCTTTATGAATGGTTTTTAGTTTCATCATCACAAGTTTAGTTTCCAAATCAAATCTATCATCAGTATTAGTAAGAATATGTGTATCCCTACCTCAAAAGTTAAGTCTCCAACCGACTCTTACAAGTAAATGCAAGCTACAATGCATAATGATCTTCCCATGGGTTCCCCATATCTGAAAGGAAAAATAAGAAACATGCTCATAACACTTACAAAGAGTCAAATGAATCTAGGCGAGAAAAGGAAAAGAAAAAGATCCACCTATCGATAGGCTATCTATCGATAGAGGGGTCTATCGATAGATAAATCCTCGCTATCGGTAGAACATTTCGAAGTCTAAAAATTATGTGGTCAGTGAGCATCTTCTATCGATAGATGTTCTACATCTATCGATAGAGATCGCGAAGTTCGCATGCCCGCGAGTCATAAAACACTAATTCCGCTAAAAACTTCTCATTCTCCAAATCTTACTCAAAATCCAAACAGAAAATCATAGGTCTATAACAAATGAGTCCAAATCTACCAAAATTCCCAAAAATAACAAAGATCCAACGGTACAATTTGAGAAACCACAAAGTTTTAGGCATAAAACCCATATAAACCCAAAACATCACATATACTCATAATACCCACATTTTCTCAACCAAAACCTTCAAGCCATACTCAATAGAGTCCGATCTACCAACATCAAACTCTCACAACCATCCATTACTCACAAATCCAATCTTTCCATATCAAACCCACAAAATGGGTTTTTGAAACAAAACTAAGAGAAAGAAGAAGAAGAAGAATCACAAGGCTTACCTCTTTCCGGCGAGTCCATGTAGTTCCCGAGCTCCGGCACTAGGTAAGCTTCTCTCTCTCCCGAAGCCACTCTCTCTTGGCTCCCTCTCCTTGCCGAAAAGAAGAATGAAAAGGGAAGGGGGAGTTTGGTTATTAAATATGCCTAAATGGCAGTTTTGTAAATAAGTAGAAAACCCTTTTTTTTTCTTTTTTTTTCAAAAATCATTAAAATAATGTTTTAAAAACTTGGGTTTTCACAATCTCACCCCCTTAAAAGAATTTCGTCCCCGAAATTCAAAACTCCAAATTCTCGAACAAATGGGGATATTTCTCTCTCATACTTGACTCTACTTCCCAAGTTGCTTCCTCAACATCGTGGTGTCTCCATAGAACTTTCACCTGAGGGACCATTCGATTTCTCAAAACTTTCTGTTGTTTGTCAATGATTTGGACTGGAAGTTCCAAATATGTGCAATTCTTCTTCAGTTTACCCACAGGTAACTGAATTGCATGCGAGGGGTCAATAAGACACTTTCTAAGCATAGACACATAGAAAACGTTGTGCACTTTATCCAAATCCAGAGGCAAATCTAACTAATACGCCACTTCACCAACTTCTTTCGTAATTTGGAAGGGTCTTATGAATCTCGGCGCAAGTTTACTTCTTTTCCCAAAACGTACGACTCCCTTTCGTGGTGAAGCCTTCAAAAACACAAAGTCACCAACATTAAACTTTAATCCTCTGCGGTGAGTATCTGCATAGCTCTTTTGTCGGCTTTGAGCAGTCTTTAGACGTTCCTTGATAATTTGAATCTTTTCAGAAGTATCCTTGATGAATCTAGGTCCTTCAACATGATTCTCTCCAACTTCAGCCCAACAGATAGACGATCTACAAGGTCGTCTATACAGAGCTTCAAAAGGCGCCATACCAATACTTGCTTGAAAACTGTTGTTGTAGGCAAATTCAGCAAATCTCAAGTATTTGTCCCAATTCCACGAAATTCTAAAGCGCAGGCACGCAACATGTCTTCTAGAATCTGTATAGTGCGTTCTGATTGGCCATCTGTTTGAGGATGGTGTGCCGTACTCATGGTTAACTGTGTGCCCAAAGCTCTATTCAGAGCTTTCCAAAAACGAGCAGTAAACCTAGCATCTCGATAAGAAATTATGGTTATTGGCACACCGTGAAGTCGAATAATTTCTTCAACATACAGCCTGCTCAAATACTCCAACCTGTCAGTTTCCTTGGTTGCCAAAAAGTGAGCGGACTTCGTCAGTCTATCAATAATCACCCACACTGTGTCATGTCCTTTTTCAGTTCGAGGCAAACCAGTGACAAAATCCATAGTGATGTGCTCCCATTTCCATTCTGGTATTGGCAACGGTTGCAATTCTCCCGCCAGCCTCTTATGTTCAGCCTTTACTTGTTGGCAAACAAGACATTGAGCCACAAACTTTCCTATATCCTTTCTCATTCCTCTCCACCAAAATTGCCTCTTTAAGTCTTGATACATCTTCGTTGTTCCAAGGCGAATTGAGAATCGCGATCGATGAGCTTCATTGAGAACTTCGTCACGCACTGGATCCCTTGGAACGAAAAGTCTATTACGAAACCGAAGTCCTCCATCTGAAACAGAAATTCTCCATCCTTCAGGTTCCGTTCCTTGACCAATCATAGAGATAATGTCGTTGGCTTGTTTGTTTCGGGCTTGAGCTTCAATCACAAGACAATTTAACACAGGCTGAACGGTAAAATTATACAAACGTAATTGAGAACAATCCCCAATATCATAAATCTCATAATCTTCTAAAACATTCCACATGGATCATCTGTCCAAAGCGAAACTACTAACTCTGGAGTGGGGCTTCCTACTTAAAGCGTCAGCTACAACATTGGCCTTACCAGGATGATTCTTTAACTCAAAATCATAATCTTCCATAAATTTCACCCAATGACGCTGTCTCAAATTCAAATCCTTCTGCGAGAAGATATACTTTAGGCTTTTATGATCCGTAAACACTTCGAAATTTTCACCATAAAGATAATACCTCCAAGATTTTAAAGCGAAAACCACCGCCGCTAATTCCAAATCATGGGTAGGATAATTCAATTCGTGAGGTTTCAATTGTCTCGAGCCATAGGCAACAATCCTGCCATTTTGCATTAATACACAACCCAAACCTTGGCATGAGGCATCACAAGAAACTGTATATCCTATCCCACTTACTGGACCCACAATAACTGGTGCTAAAGTTAGTCTTTGTTGTAATTCTCGAAAAGCAGACTCGCACTTTTCATCCCAATTATACACCACACCTTTTCTAGCAAGTCGAGTTAAAGGGGCTGCAATGAGGGAAAAATCCTGAATAAAACGACGGTAATATCCCGCTAGACCCAAGAAACTACTAATTTCTGAAACATTTTTCGGCTTCTCCCAATTCAGCACAGCATCAACTTTAGAAGGATCAACGGGAAATACCTTCCTGAGAAATCACATGCCCAAGAAACTTCACTTCGTTTAACCAAAATTCACACTTTTCCTTCTTCGCATAGAGTTGATGATCTCTCAAAAGCTGCAGGACCGTACGAAGGTGAAACGCGTGTTCCCTCTTAGATTTCGAGTATACGAGGATATCATCCACGAATACCACCTGTGGACCAGCCTCCAGGCGGGGGCTTTATGGGGTGAGTCCACATCATCACCGGGCGATGTGATTAGGGGGGTTTAGAAAACAAACAAAACAAAGGAGTCGCCACCTTATTTTTAAGGAATAAGGAAACCATAAAAATGTTTTATTTTAAAACAAAACAAACTCCATTTTCAATGAAAAGACAGTCTACAAACCAGAGTTGGATCCGGGGCCTAGGTTACAACGTGGGAAGGTTCCAAGCTTTCACTTGTAGGCACCCACCTCGCCCTAATTAAAAGACTTCTAATTTATTTGGGCTATTTAAATCCTTAATGCAAACAATCCTAAATAATCTAATCAACCAAAAAAAATAGTGATATAAATGCATTATCTATATTAGTTATATTAATAATAATAAAAAAATACAAACAAACCCTAAGAACCTAGAATACCCTACGGGCATCCTAGGGCGGACTTGAGCCCTATTAGCACCTACGTAACTTACTAGTATCACCTAGCAAGTATCAAAGTCCACGTAGTTCGACTACCCTAGGACTCTCCTATTGTAATCGATCACATCATCAAATGTATTCAACCTAATTCAAGACTCTAGCTTTGAGAGTTTTTTATTTGTTTAAAATCATTTATTTGAAATCATTTCAAATTAAAAAGACTTTCATAAAATCCAAATATCCCAAATAATTCTCATCTTTAGAATTTAATTCCAATTGAAAATCTTTTTCAAAGATATTTCAAGAAAACAAATCATATCGGGAGGAATCTCATTCCAAGGTAAAAATCTCAAAACATTTCAAATTCTTTTGAAAATCATTTAATAATCAAATCTTTTATAAAATCATGTTTATTTCATAAAAATTATATCAAAATCATTTTTAGAAAATCTCTCGAAGATAGACACTTAAATCAATTGAAATACTCAAATCTGATAATGGTTTTTACAACAAAGGACAGTCCTAGGGAAGGTCAAGTGACCTTCCTAAACCTAGGGTCTCTAACTAGCCCTAAAGTTAATCTAAAAACCTAAAATACTAATGCAAATGCATGCTGTAATTTAAATAAATCCAAACAAATATACATAAAATTGATCCAAACAATGCATGATAATGCTCCTAAATGCATACTAATTAATCTATGTACCTAAGCATATTTCTAAGTTGGATTTGGCCTCAAAATAATTTTTAAAAATAATTTAAGGACATAAACAAATCCGGACAGATTTGAATATGAACCTTAAACCCCTCCAAAAACCATGAAAACAAAGAATAAAAATGATGAAGATGGCCTAGCATGCTTTCTACATGAATATACTATGAAAGTACTATAAAAATCATGCAAAAATATGGCTTAAAAATGTTAATTAAACCACTTTAAAACATATATTCAAATCTGGACAGATTTGAATACATGTTCCAAATAGCCTAAAAAACATTGTTAATCGATAAAAAATGACAAATAAACACCATAGCATACAATCTAACATGCTATACTAAATTACCATGCAAAACGTATAAAAAAACTAACAACAAACATGCTTTAAACAATTATTTTAAACACAAGGGGAGGATCTTACCTTCGCACGCTCCCTCGTCCACATTTTATATATCCAAACCATCAAATTGATATCACAAGGGAAGGATCTTACCTTTGCACGCTCCCTCGTCCACATTTTATATATCCAAACCATCAAATTGATATCACAAGGGAAGGATCTTACCTTTGCACGCTCCCTCGTCCACATTTTTTATATTCAAACAATCAAATCCATGGCAAGTGTTTAAATAATCATAAAAAGCATAAACAAAAAGACTCAAGACTCATCACATGTCAAAATAACATATTAACGTACTCATATTACCATTAAAATCACCAATCAATTATCATGAGATTCAAATAACAACATGAATATATCAACATTTACTCTAAACATGCTTACACATAAAATAATGGAAAACTCATCCTAAACATGATTACTAGCATAAAATAATAGCAAAACTAATTCTAAACACATCTAATCACATAAAATCATAATGAAAAATATCCTAACATGCTTGCTAAACATATAATCATAATAAAACTAACCCTAATCATGCATGTTCACATAAAACAATGATAAAACTACTTCTAATAATGCAAGCACACATAAAATAACAAGAAAACTAACCCTAACATGCATATATACATAAAATTATTATAAAACTAATTAACCCTAGGCATGCATCCTAACATAAAATCATAAATAAAACTAACGAACCCTAAACATGCATATTAACATAAAATAACAACAAAGGTAACCCTAATCATGCATACTCATACAAAATCATAACAAAGCTAACCCTAGACATGCAAACTATATTAAACAAGCCACCTACAACAACTAATATCATTCTAACATATGCAAGCCACTAAAAATCCATACATATAATACATATTAAAACATGGAGATGAAAGAGAAGATCTACATCAAAATAACAAAACTTGAACTAGGATCGAACCCTTACATTTTCCTCCTCCTTCTTGGCTATGTTCCTTCAATCCCCAAGCCTTGAATTCCTCCTTCCTCTCCCTCCTTAGCCTCTGGTTTTCTCCCAACTGATGAATCAAAAAAAAGAAATTCTAAACCCTAACCTCTTGGTCCCCTCTCTAACTCTATCATGGCATATTTATAGAGTTAGGGTTTTAAATCTTGAATGGTTGGGATTAAATGCACTAAAACTCATCCTAGGGCTTAGAATGAATCCCTCTAGGGTTTACAATCCGAGTTCCCTCGAAAAATCCCCAAAAAAATCGAATTAAATCGGCCAAAATAGTGAAAACTTCCAAAAATGAAAAATGGGGTCGACCATCCTGGTGACCATCCTAGCCTGGACGACTGGCCGTCCTGGGCTGGACGGTTGGCCGTCCTAGCTAGGACGGTCACCGTAGTGACTTCCCAAATTTTGTCCCATTTTCAATGGGATTTCATATTTTGGCCATATTTTGGTCAAATCTGATCCAAATTCGATGGTTCAGGGCTCAAAACGACCGTATTTTGATCCTCCACATTTTTAGAATTTTTTTGGGTTAAAAATACTTGACCATGGTCAAGGGTATTAGCAAAAAGCTAGCCAATTGACCCATTGGTCATATGACCATTCTTTGTTTTGTAAAATTGATCAATTAAGCTTGCACCACTTCTAAAAACATGGTTTTAATATGAAATTGGTGCTTGAAAACATGTTTTGAAAATCTTTTATTTTGGTGAAAATGACCAATTCACGGTCAATTTGAACAAAACCCTAATTCAGCTCATTCTTACCCGTGGGATCGATTTTGGGCGAATCTATCCCAACCATTCAAAAGCTCAATTGACACTTCAAATACACTCCCCACATCCATATAAACCTCATGAAATATTTTGTTTCGAATTCGGAGGTCATTCGGAAATTATACGAGAAAAATGACGAAAATGCCCTTCAAGTCGCAAAAACCCTAATTACCTATCGAGCTCTCTTCAAAATGCTATGAAAATTTACAGGGATGTTCTAAAACACCTCAAAAGTCAAATGCAATACAAATGGGTTGATTCCAATCCAAATGTACACATGAAATAATGAATTGTCCTTTTCCTCAGAAAAGGGCAATTTAGGCAATTTGGTCTTTACAAGGCCAATTCCTCACCAAATGATCAACTATTCTAGTTAATCATTTGCATGAACATATGGTAGAAATAATTGGTAAATATGGGGTGTCCACACCACCACAAACTTGTCAAGATAAGGATGGAACACTCTATTCATTAAGTCCATAAATGTAGCTGGTGCATTGGTCAGACCAAAAGGCATGACTAGAAATTCATACAGCCCATAACGAGTGTTAAAAGCAGTTTTAGGTATGTCTTCTTCTCTAACCCGAAGTTGATAATACCCTGATCGTAAGTCGATCTTAGAGAAGTAACATGAACCTTCAACTGATCAAACAGCTCATCAATACGAGGAAGGGGATAACGATTCTTTACAGTAACTCCATTCAACTTCCTGTAATCCACACATAGCCTCAAGGAACCATCTTTCTTCTTCACAAACAATACGGGAGAACTCCAGAGTGAATAACTATTTTTGATAAATCCTTTAGCTTCCAATTCTTCCAACTGGGCCTTCAAAACTTTCATTTCTGCTGGTGCCATTTTATACGAAGGAAGATGGATTGGATCGGTACCGGGATAAACCTCTATTAAAAAATCTACTTCCCGATGAGGCGGCAAACCTGGTAACTCATCTGGAAAAACATCAAGATATTCCCTCACGACAGGAACACCCACTAGACTTGTGGAGTCAGAAACATCCAAGTCCAAAGAAGCTAGCGCATTAACAAATACACAAGCTTGAGAACGCTTGAAGCTTTTTTTGCTATGGGGAAACATAGTGGATCTACCTTTATCCCCAACTGTGAACCAGCCAACCTGAATCGGGAGGCTTCTCGTTCACTTTTGGAGGTGTTCTCTTGAGTGGATTGTGGATGATGTTTATCCGTTGTGAACCAGCCAACCTGGATCGGGAGGCCTCTCTCATTCACTCTTGGGGTGATGTTTATCTTGAGTGGATTGTGGATAATGTTTATCCGTCTCGATTTATCCTTCTCTATTATCCACATTTATCCTCCTCTATTATCCACTCAAGATAGGGTTTTTTGAAAAAGGGATAAGAGTTTGTAAAAAACTAGGAGTCGCCACCTTATTTTTAGGGAACAAGGAAACCACAAAAAATAGTTTTATTTTCAATAAAACATTGACCCCATATTTTGGAAAAGCATGGTCTTTCGAATCAAAGTTGGATTCGGGGGCTAGGTTACGAAGTGGGAAGGTTCCAAGGATCTCCTTGTAGGCACCCACCTCGCCCTAATTAAAGGTCTCCTAATTAAGTTTGGGCTTTATCAAAATCTTTTCAAAACAATCCTAGTTATTTAATCAATCACAAAATATGAGATATAATATATAATAATAATATATAGTATGAAAGTATACACAATCCTAATGGTCTTAGGAGACTAGAAGTCAACCTAAGATTGGACTTGCGCCCTATTGACTGCCTACATACCTTATCAATTGCTTGACAAAGATCAAAGTCCACGTAGTTCGATTACCTTAGGACTCTCCTATTGTAATGAACCATATAGCCAAAAGAATTCTATCTTCTCTAGGACTCTAACTTCGAGAGTTTGGATTTGATCAAAACACTTTTCTTGGCATAAAAGATGGAATTTCATTCCGTTTTAAACACTTTCAAAATTTTAGGACTCTTCTCGAAGTAGAATCCTAAACCAAGTAGGACTCTAGCTTCGAGAGTTTGGGTTTAATCAAAACACTTTTCTTTGCATAAAAGATGGAATTTCATTCCGTTTTAAATACTTTCAAAATTTTAGGACTCTTCTCGAAGTAGAATCCTAAACCAAGTAGAACTCTAGCTTCGAGAGTTTGGATTTGATCAAAACACTTTTCTTTGTATAAAAGATGGAATTTCATTCCGTTTTAAATACTTTCAAAATTTTAGGACTCTTCTCGAAGTAGAATCCTAAACCAAGTAGAACTCTATTACTATAAAAATTCTTACAACAAAGGATAGTCTTAAGTGGGATCAAGTGATCCCCCTAATCCTAGGGTTTCTAGCTAATCCTAGGTTAGTCTAAATACCTAAAACATTAAAATATGCATGCTGGAATTTCTGGAAAATAAATAAAAAAAATATCATCAAAAGTATAATTAATGCATGAAAGTGTCCTAAATGCAATCTAATTATTCTATGTGAACCTAGGCATGTTTCTATGTTGATTTTGGCCTAAAAAGTGAGTTTTAATACACTTTTAAGTTACTTTAAATCCATGGACAGATTTATAAGTAATCAAAAAGTGGGTTTAAAACCCATAAAATAAAAG
>JAESVK010000644.1:53141-68756 GCA_017140935.1 Hamamelis virginiana | reverse complement strand
AAACCGGGTCGAAACGGGCTAAAACAGACCCACATAGGGCAAAAATAGGCTGATGGCTCGATGACCATCCACCTAGGGACGGCCAACCGTCCATGAGGGATGGCCAACCATCCTAAAGTGGATGGTCACCCGAGCCCTCATCCCTGATTTGTCAATTTTGAATGATTTGAGTGATTCATGGACTTTGGACTCTCTCACAGCCTATCTAGCTCAGTTAGAAGGGTTTAGCACAACCTTGGAGACCTTGGAAGGCTGGTTTAGAGCCCTTGGATCAATCCCTAGGGTTTAATGGCAGCCATTAATCAAAATTGAGGCCCTTCCTATATATACATCACTTAGGAGACTAGTTTGGAGGCTGAAAATTGGAGAGAGGAGATCGTAGCACTTGTAGCAGCCACTAAAAACCCTAACCACGAAATTGGAGGCCATTGGAGTTTGAAGAAGGAGGCTTGGAGCAAGGAAGAAGAAGACTAAGGCTCCGTTTGGTTCACTGGAATGGAATCTCATTCCTAGGAATGAGCATTCCTTGGGAATGGGAATGTGATTACTATATCACATTCCAGTGTTTAGCAGCATGGGAATTTAAAATAAGAGGGGCAAAGTAATAATATAAGAAATTTATTAAGATTACTAAATTACCCTCAGAAAATTAACCATGATGACAAAAATCACAATTGCTTGAAAAAAATAAAGAAGAAAGAAAGATGATGAAGCAGCACAACTGCTTGAAAAAAAAAAGCTGACAAAGCAGTGGCACAATTACTCTCACAATTGCTTGAAAAGAAAAAAGAAGAAAGAAAGATGATGAAGCAGCACAATTGCTTGAAAAAAAAAGGATGATAAAGCAGCAGCACAATTACGCTCACAATTGCTTGAAAAAAAAAAGAAGAAAACCCAAAATTTTTAAACCCAAATCAGCCGCTGCTGCTGCTTTGTTATATCTTCATCTTCTTTTAATTTCTGCTACTGCAAATTTCTTCTTAAAAAGATGGGTTTTTAATTTACAAAGAAGAAGTAGAACAAGAAGATGATGAAGTAGCAGCACATGCAATTACGCTCACAATTACTTGAAAAAAAAAAAAAAAACCCAAAATTTTTAAACCCAAATCAGCCACTGCTGCTGCTTTGTTATATCTTCATCTTCTTTTAATTTCTACTGCTGGAAATTTCTTCTTAAAAAGATGGGTCTTTCACAAAGAAGAAAAAGGTTCCGGTATAAATAGTCATTATCTGTTCTTCCACCGTGAGAGGGGCTGATTGGGATTGTTTAAGCAATTCACGTTATCGTTGACCTCAATTCCTCTTCATCTGGTTAACGATAACCAGAACTCTAGAAAAGTAATCTGCAATGGTCTCAGTCTTGTTCATGCGGATCGTCTCTAACTCGGCTCTAAGTGCCTGCAGGCGCAAGAATAAGATGGGTTTTTTACAAAGAAGAAGAAGAACAAGAAGATGATGAAGCAGCAGCACAACGCAACGCCGGAAATCCAGTCTGTCTGCGAGAGGTAGATGGGTAGGGTTTCTGGTGGGAGGCTGACACAGGATTGTGGTCTTTTACAGGGAAGAAGAACAAGAAGATGGGACACGCTTGGTATTAAAATTGTGTGATGTGTAAAGATAAGGACACGCTAGTCATTATTTTATACTAAATCACATTCCCGGGCATCAAAATTGCAAACCCACGTTTAAATCAGGAATGAGTTTCCAGCCATTTGTGGGCATCTGATTCCGATGGGAAAGCTATATACCCGGGAATGTAACCATCCAAACAACGGAATCTGGCAATATTCCTCTTTCCCGGGAACGATGTCGGTGAACCAAACAGAGCCTAAAGGTACATTTGAACATACCATTATGCTTAGGATGGAGTTTTACATAGCATAGTTCAATTTTGGAGATTTCTGCATAGTTGACATGTTTAGTTTTTTTTCCTTTTCTTCTTCTCTTTTATTCTCTTTCCATGTCTATGCCATGTTAGGAATGAATACTTAGGTTGAGTATTCATAGGTTAGGAGTAAAAGGGTTAGTTGTTCATTGCATGTGGATTTTAATTTGTTAATGTGAGTTTCTACATTTATGAGTTTTGCATGGTTAACTTATGAAGTTTGAGTTTATGTGTGTGTATTTAAGCATGCTAGTTATTATGGGTTAATAGGAACATGTTTAGGAGTTCATTTATATTTAGTATGCATGGTAGGAATTAGTTTAAGATATGTTATTTTCTATTTTGGGGTTAGTAATGCATGATAATAAGAAAAATTGAATCTTTTTGCATATATAGGATGAGTGTCTATGGTTTTAGTATTTTAGGATAGTTTTGTGTTTAGGTTTGTTTATACCATGGTTCTTAATCTTGTTTTGATGGTTTGAGTATATGAAATGTGTTCAAGGGAACTTGCAAAGGTAAGTCTCTTCCCTTGTGTTTAGGTAAATTATTTAAGGTTGTTTATACCATAATTTTGATGTTGTTTTGTATAGTTTTCTAGTTTAATATGTTAGTATGCATGTTAGGATATTCATTTATAATTTTCTATGGATTAATAATGATTTTTAGGTTATTTAAAGCATATATTCAAATCTGGCCAGATTTGAAAGTATACTTTAAAGTGGTTTAATTATCATTCTTAAGCCTATTTTTACATAATTTCTTCATATGGTTTTGTAGTATATTCATGTAGGATGCATGCTAGGTCATTGTCACAACTTTTTATTATTTTTTTAGGGTTTTTAGAATGGTTTAAAGCTTATATTCAAATCTGCCCAGATTTGTTTATACCTTTAAATCACTTCTAAAAATCATTTTTAAGGTCAAATCCAACCTAGAAATATGCCTAGGTTCACATAGTTGAATTAGTATGCATTTAGAGCATTATTCATGCATTGTAGGATTAATATCATGTATGTTTATTTAAATTTCAGCATGCATTAAATTAGTATGTTAGGTCTTTAGACTAACTTAGGGTTAGTTAGAGACCCTAGGTTTATGAAGGCCACTTGACCTTCCCTAGGACTTTCCTTTGTTGTAAGAGTCGCATTCAAATTCAAGTGTTTGATCGAGTTTAAGAGTCTATCTTTGAGAAAGATTTTAAAAAAGTGATTTTTATTGAAAATAATTGATTTATTAAATGATTATCCCATGAAATAGGAGTCTTTTAAAAGAATTTATATTGAAAATAATTTCTTTGAAAAAGTAATGATTTTGGAATGAAATTCCATGGATAATGATTGATTTGAAAAAGAAGTTTAAATTGAGAGTTACTTCTAAAAGATAAGTTTTATCTTTTAAAATTCCGATTGCATTGGAAATCTTTTAATTATTGAATTATTTTGAAAAGCAATTTTGAATGGATAAAAACTCTCGAAGATAGAGTCTTGGATAAAGTTGAACACTTTTAAATGATGTAGTTCATTACAATAGGAGAGTCCTAGGGTGATCGAACTACGTGGACTTTGATTCTTGTCAGGCAACTGATAAGGTACGTAGGGCGCCAATAGGGTTCAAGTCCAATCTTAGGTTGACTTTTGTCTCCCAAGATCTTTAGGATTGTGTTTTTTTCTTATTATCTAGTATTATTATATATATAGTATTATTCATATTTTTTGGTTGATTAGATATGATTGGTTGTTTTTATGAGATTTTGATAAAGCCCAAAAATGATTAGGAGACCTTTAATTAGGGTGAGATAGGTGCCTACAAGATGAGTCTTGGAACCTTCCTATCTCATAACCTAGCCCCCGAATCTAATCTTTGATTCGAAGACTGTGCTTTTCCAAAAATTGGGTCATTGTTTTATTCAAAAATAAAACTCTTTTTTGTGGTTTCTTTATTCCCTAAAAATAAGGTGGCGACTCCTAGTTTTCTCAAACTCCTTTCCTTTTTTAAAAACCCAATCTAAGTAGACTCCCACAATAGAGAAGGATAATTAGAATTGGATGATCGTGAGTGAATAATAGAGATGGATAATAGAGAAGGATAAATGAGTAGATAAAAGAGAAAGATAATAGAGAAGGATAATTATCTACTAATCCACGACGACAAGTGAATCCAATCCCTAATAAAAAAGAGAGCCTTTCAAATCGAGGGGCTCGAATGTGGCGGGTTCACACTCTGTTAAGCTAACTTTTTTATATTGTTTTTTATAGTATAAACTCTTAATTTATCTTTTATTTGGATTGATCCCTTTATTTCAAATTTTTAGGTGGATTTGATCTCCCTTTGTAATGTTGCAATGGCATTGCTCATGCCCACAATTCAACAACTACTAGAGCTAATTAAACTACGAGAGCTTTTCCTTTGTTCAGATGTAAACTTTTGAGCTTTTTGAAATCTAACAAAATGTTAAGAATCTAAAACAATGAAAAAGAGAAGTTCATGTAAATTTTATCTCATTAGGCTTATAGTTTGTGGTCCAAAATTTATTTCAAAATATTAATTTGCAGTGCTTATATTGGACAGGAATGGAGTTATCTAAGGTGGAGGGGGGCCTTACGACACTTGATCGTGACTATGAAATGGAGTTATCCACCATGACAATTGAAGATAATTAAAGACAATATGGAGCTATTTTGGATGTAATTGGACCATAAGTTTTCATTAAGTTTTGAAAAAATTTGCACTTGAACACGTATTTTGGGTTTACATAAATGTTTGTTTGAATTTGTGGTAATTAAATGAAAGTCCTAGTTTTGATATTAGTTGCAATTTTTGTTGAGGTGGTTAATTATATTTGGTGTGAAATGTAATGAAGGAAACACAAGTTAATTGTATAGCTATATTGTAGAAACCGGGGAAAAACATTTAGGCCACAAAAGGGGGACCAAATAAAGCCATATAAAACAATTTTAAAAACGGTTTCTAATCGATATCCTATGTGACTTATTTAAAAACAGTTTCTAACCGTTTTCATTTGTAGCATGTTTGAAAACGGTTTCAAACCGTTTTGTATGTGCCATCTTCTTAAAACAGTTTTAAACTGTTTTTGTATTTGCATTTTTAAAAACGGTTTTAAACCGTTTTCGTAGGATTTTTTATAGTAGTGATTTAGTTTTAAACACTTGATGTTTTGACTCTTTAATTTGATTAAATTGCATGGGGGTCATCTATATTGATATATTTAAATGTCCTAAGTGTTAATGCATGAAAATATATTGATATGATATGATTTATATATTTTTGAAAGTTAAAACACTATGCTGTTTTTCTGGACAGCAACTTGTACCAAGTTGTACATTGTTTAAAAATTATTTTTAATGATTTTTACAACAAGCCACTTATCTACTTCACTAATATAAGGTCTTAACTAAATGTATGAAGAGTTCCCATGATTTATTTTGACCTTAGATAGCTGCACTAAGCATTTTGCGATTGATACTCAAATCTGTCCAAGTTTTGAGTTACAGACGCAAAACGCTTTAAAGTGATGTCAAACGTTGAATCACTTAAAGAGACTCATGCCATTGGAAAGAACACTAAAATTCCTAGTGAAATGAAGTGTTCTTGAATTTAAAAGGTTGTTTTAACTAGTGCAAATTATTATTGCAAAACAGGGGCTGATTCTTGGTGTTTTTGAGAAAACACTAAAGTAAAGTGTTACTTAATTTTAAAGCGATTAAATTTGGTTTCTATTTTCATGAGATGATAAATGGAATAAAACAGGTCTTTAATATATGCCATTGCCATTTATTACTTGTTCCTTTATTGTTTTATTTTTATGCAATAGGATTGTATAAATTAAATATGGAAAGTTATGGACTTAAAGACCAATTAAACTAGATGTGATTGGCCGCATGTAATGTGTTTCTATTATGAGTTGTAATTTAAAGTTGTTTAAATTATTGGTGATGTAATTTTAATTAAGGCTTGTATGCCTTCTCCCATTCCTTCTAAATGTATCCCTTTTATCCTTTATATCCTTTCTTTATTTATTGTAATCGAAAAGGAACGTGGTGGACCCAAGGATGCATGGAGCAGCGGGAGGACAAAGAGAAGACTTTTTGAAGATCTTTTCTTTTATATAATAGTTACAGGTTAAAATTGTGATCACGATACCCACATTAGACCTAGGACTCAACTAATGGCTTTAGTTGGACCCAACCTTAAAAGTCCATAATCTTTCCATAAGGCCCATATATATAAGATGCATGTTTTAGGGGGATGTTGAATTGTAAACTTGAAAGCAACCTGTAGACAGGGAGGCTTGTTGGCTGCCTTTCTGTTAGCTTATCGCCTGCATTTTGCTTATAAATATATGTATGTAGTGTAGTGTAAGTGTGCGGAGTGAAGCAGAAAGTTAGAGTGAGAGAGAATTGAGGGTTGTTGTATCTGTGGGTTTCATCAAAATTGTTTGTCATTCAAAGTTTAATACAAGTTAGTTTCTGTGTGAAATTAGTCTCTCAGAGGTGCACCACAAGTTACCTCAGTTACCTCACTCCCACCAACACTACAAAATAATCATATATTTGTTTCCAAAAAGATATTTTACTCAACCAAGTCCTTGTGATCGTTGTATACACAAATTTCTTGTGTTGTAATAAACATAGAAAAGAGAGGGTAGAAAATTAATATTTGAAAAGTGTAGGTACAATCTCTGTTTGTATTCTATAAAAGAATTAAAATCCTCTTATTCTTTTCTTGGAAACATTGATTCAAGGGTAATGGTCACCTGTTCTTGAATCTGAATGCTTTGAAGTTTTTCGTAATTTTAAGGCTTTGATCCAGAAGAGCTTTTCACTTATAACTTTAATTTGAACTTAAAGTTGAACTTGAGTGCTTGGAAGTTTTGAAGAGCTTTAATGCTTTAATATAACAAATCTTCATTGCCTTTAACTTGTATCTTCAACTTAAAGGCTTGAAGCTTGATCTTCAACTTGAAGGCTTTAATCTTCAACTTGAAGGCTTTGATCTTCAACTTGACAGCTTGTTCTTCAATGTGTTCTTCAACTTGAAAACTAGGCTTGATCTTTTACTTGAAGGTTTTGATCTTCAACTTGAAGGACTTTAAGGCTTTGATCTTCAACTTGAAGACTAGGAAGTTTTTTAGAGCTTTAAGGTTTCAATCTAATATAGCTTCTTTGCTTGAGAAATTGTCTCCCTGAAACCCTTGGAGGCTACCCCTATTTATAGTGGTAGGGAGTAGAGTGTTTGGATAAGAATTGGCTTCTTAATAATTATCCTTATTTTTAATTTATATGGATAAATATTAATTATTTGGAACAGATTCTTATTTGGCCATATGGTACCATTTGATTGGTTTAATCCACTTGGATGATTAGGATAAATTTATCCTTATTCGATGACTGATAAGGATAAATATTGATTTTTGATAATTATCCCTATCAGGCCATATGATCAAGTCTTCTCTTTCCACATAGGCCCAAAGTGATAGGTTGCAAGATTTAGTGTGTCCTGTATAACTTAGGACATGTGACAATTTCTTATTTGCCTTTAGGGTATCCTAGTGGGTCCATTTGATGGTACACGACATATTTTAATTGGTCATGATTTAATTGACATAAGCCATATGGCAGTTTGCAAATGGCTAAAAATTTTCCATCTCTATAAATTTCCCCTTCAAGACTTGTTCACATACAAAAAATTTTGTAGTGTGAAAGTGGGGCAAGTCTTGAAAAAAAAATTCCCTTTTTATAAAAAAAAAAATAAAAAAAAATAAAATTGTAGCAACATCAAAATTGAATATGGCTAATCATTGAAATTTTGATTAATGAATTAGCATATTTCAAATACTTAATGTAAGTGCATGATAACTTGGATGAGTAATGCCCTTCATATGACTTACTACATGCATGACTTACTGATCGTTCCAAACAAGGGAGGTTATTCCTTGTTAACAATCAAGATTTAAATTTATAGTGAACTTGTGCTGTAACCTCAATTCGTTGAAAAAGTGATCAAGCACGGGTGTCGATCCACAAGGACTAGAGGCTGAGTTATGAGAAACCTAGCGAGTCTAATTCCATTTAATGGAAATCTCTTGATGATTGATTGGTTGTTTAAGAATTAATTAAATTAAAGCTAATAAAGATGGTTGGTTGATGAAAGAAGAAATCAATAAAAGAAAGCCTTGGGTATTTCGAATCGACTTAATTGTTCATTTATCGCATGGTTAATTTGAATTAGTGTTTACATTCGTTTATGATAGTGATGACTTAAACTACAAGAATAAACCATCAGAAATATCATGCAAGTGCAAACTCAGTACGATTCATCCAAACAAGGCATAACTTGTCAAGCAAGGCATACACAACTTATCCAAGTAAGGCATAAATGAACTAACTTCGCACAGGCATGTTCGAATAAAACCATTGCACAACTTATGTAATTGAAATCACCTAAAACAATTGCACATGATAAATATTACATTAATAAAACAGATTGTATAACAAGTAATCTCCCAAAAGTTGTACAATCATCACAAATTATGTAAATATCCTAATATAAATCAAACCAAATAATAAACTACAGAGAAAGCTTCATCAAATACCCAAGTACAAATTTAGTCACTCATGAACGGAGATGATGCACCAGTGACGCCCATTTCAAGCTCGAGCATCCAAAATCCAAGGTGAGAAATGAGAGAATGCGAATCCAAGAGCGAAGCTCTGTACTAGGGTTAGCCAACCCTTTCTAAGACTCCAAAAGTTGCTTATATGGGTTTAGGAAACCCTACAAGCTGATCACCCACTATTTTCCTGAATTAGAAACTATTAGGGCTATATACTAAAAGCCATGTTTTTATGTAATAGACCTTAGTATTTATTTATTAATAAATTCTGATAATGCATTTTAAATGAGAATCTGTATGAGCTATGTTTGCATTATATTATCTTCTAATGTTATGCATGTGTGTCTTTTTATTCTGCATAGTAGATGATCTGGTGTGTAGAGTTCGGCTTACACACAGAAGATCAGATCATCAGTTCTTGTAGAATATAAGTTTATTGTTCACAATCTGAGATGGAGTTGGACACACCATCGGTAAGATTGTAGCACATGATTTCAGTAGGTCTGTCTTGACTACGGGGAATGGTTTAGTTCCAAGTTCTTGTGCTAGTACACTTATGTGTATTGAACGGGACCGTATTGAGGTAATTGTTTTATACTAACACATAAAATAATTAATACCTCATGGTTATTATGAATACTTATACTCTTAATCCCGAAATAATTAATGGACACATGCATTTATTGTTAGTTATTTTGATTAATAAAGAGTGAGATCTTTATAGGTCAATAATCTCATTGAGTTGGATAACTGCATTAATTGTATGGTGAATATTTATTATTGACGGAATCCACATCCTGGTATAGGGATTGATGATACCCCCTTGAGGATATTTATAAGTTTTGATTATGCCAAACCCTGTAGGTGGATTTTGTATCCGACATATCAAATAAGTTAAGTCGAAGGTCTCAAGGAGATTAATAGATGTTGATTAAATAATATTGTCAGTAATTTAATTTAATCAACGGGTATCTGTAATCTTAACGTGAGGAGATTAATAAGTATTTAATAACAAAGAGCTCGAAATTTATTTTCGAATAAGCTAAGGAGTGCAGTTATAATTCTTTAGTGGAATGAATTATAATTAATGTAAATAGGTTTTTAATATTTACATTGGGAGCCCGAAACTTATCTGCCATTAGGTCCCTACTGTAGCCTATATATATGCCATGTTGGGCAGCCTCTGGGTTAAGATGAAATACTTTCTCTAAACCTTAGAGGCAGCCATCCATCAAAGGAGAGCACAAAGAGAGCCACTCTCTCTTCACGTTCTGGCATAGGAGGAATACGGTAGAAGGCTTGAAGAGCTCGATCAATCTTCTGCAGTTCGTTTTATTGATATCAATCTAGACAGATCTCAAAGGTACGGATTCTTCTATATATGTTAAAGGATTCGGATTAAATTTTTTTTTGTGGCATGATCCACAAACACTATCACGAGTTCATGAGATTTCCGCTCCCAACAATTGGTATCAGAGCAGGTGTGGACCAGCCACCTGACGGGGCTTTGATGGTGTCCACATCATCACCGAGCGATGTGATTAGGGGGGTTTAGAAAACAAACAAAACAAAGGAGTTGCCACCTTATTTTTAAGGAATAAGGAAACCATAAAAATATTTTATTTTCAATAAAACAAACTCCATTAATGGAAAAGCAGTCTACAAACCAGAGTTGGATCCGGGGGCTAGGTTACGACGTGGGAAGGTTCCAAGCTTTCACTTGTAGGCACCCTCCTCGCCCTAATTAAAGGACTTTTAATTTATTTGGGCTATTTAAATTTCTCAATGCAAACAATCCTAAATAATCTAATCAACCAACAAAATAGTGATATAAATGCAGTAATCTTTATTAGTTATATTAATAATAAAAAATATACAAACAAACCCTAAGAACCTAGAATACCCTACGGGCATCCTAGGGCGGACTTGAGCCCTATTAGCGCCTACGTAACTTACTAGTATCACCTAGCAAGTATCAAAGTCCACGTAGTTCGACTACCCTAGGACTCTCCTATTGTAATCGATCACATCATCAAAGGTATCCAACCTAATTCAAGACTCTAACTTCCAGAGTTTTTATTTGTTTAAAATCATTTATTCAAAATCATTTCAAATTAAAAGACTTTCTTAAAATCCAAATATTCCAAATAATTCTTATCTTTAGAATTCAACTTCAATTGAAAATCTTTTTCAAAGATATTTCAAGAAAACAAATCATATTGAGAGGAATTTCATTCCAAGGTAAAAATCTTAAAACACTTCAAATTCTTTTGAAAATCATTTAATAATCAAATCTTTCATAAAATCATGTTTATTTCATAAACATTGCATCAAAAATATTTTTAGGAAACCTCTCGAAGATTGACTCTTAAATTGATTAAAATACTCAAATCTGAGTATGACTTTTACAACAAAGGACAGCCTAGGGAAGGTCAAGTGACCTTCCTAAGCCTAGGGTTCCTAACTAGCCCTAAAGTTTATCTAGAATCCTAAAATCCTAATGCAATGCATGCTGTAATTTAAATAAATCCAAACAAATATGCATGAAGATCCTAACAATGCATGGTAATGCTCCTAAATGCATTCTAATTAATCTATGTGAACCTAAGCATATTTCTAAGTTGGATTTGGCCTTAAAATAATTTTTAGAAGTGTTTTAAGGGCATAAACAAATCCGGACAGATTTGAATATGAACCTTTAACCACTCTAAAAAATCATGAAAACAAAGAATGAAAATGTGAATATGACCTAGCATGCTTTCTACATGAACATACTATGAACATACTATAAGAATCATGCAAAACATGGGTTAAAAATGTTAATTAAACCACTTTAAAACATGTATTCCAATCTGGACAGATTTGAATACATAATTAAAGTAGCTTAAAAATCATTTTTAATCCATAAAAACATCAAATAAATACCCTAGCATACAATCTATCATGCTTGATTAAATTACCATGCAAAACATATCAAAAACTACACAAAACTATGCTGAAATAATTAATTTAAACACAAGGGGAGGATCTTACCTTCGCACGCTCCCTCGTACACAATTTATATATTCAAACAATCAAATCCATGGCAAGTGTTTAAATAATCATAAAGAACATAGACAAAAAGACTCAAGAATCATCACATATCAAGAACAATATATTAACACATTCATATCATCATTAATATCATCGATCAAGCATTATGAGATTCAAATAACAATATGAATATATCAACATTTACTCTAAACATGCTTACACATAAAATAATGAAAGACTCACCCTAAACATGATAACTAGCATAAAATAACAACAAAACTAATTCTAAACATGTTGACTAGCACAAAATGATAATAAGACTAATCCTAAACACATCTAAACACACAAAATCATAATGAAAGATATCCTAACATGCTTGCTAAACATACAATCATAATAAAACTAACCCTAATCATGCATACTCACATAAAATCACAATAAAGCTAACCCTAGTCATGCATACTTACATAAAATCATACTAAAACTACATTAACCCTAAACATCCATTCTAACACAAAATCTCAATAAGGTTAACTAACCCTAGACATACATACTAACATAAAATCATAACAAAACTAAACCTAATCATGCATGCTCACATAAAATAACATCAAGGCTAACCCTAATCATACATATGACATGAAATAACAATAAAACTAACCCTATCATGTTAAACATTCTCATAGCAAAAAGAAAAAGAAAAGAGAATCCATCTCATATGAAAATGAAGACGACTTACACCATAGCATCATAGACTTATGTAAGAATTCATGAAAACAAAAACTAAGGTTAAGGATTTGCCCTTCTCCCTCCTTCTTGGCTACCTTCCTCCAAGCTCTTAGCCTTGAGTTATTGCCCCTTCAATGGTGGAAAGATGAAGAACTGAATCTGTAGCCTCCTTCTCCAAAAACCCTAGAATTCTCCTCCGTTTTCCTCTAACTCCATAATGCAACATATATAGAGCTAGGGTTCAAAACCTTGAATGGTTAGGATTAATCCATCTAAAAATGATCCTAAGGCTTAGAATTAGTCATGCTAGGGTTTGCGAGCTGAAAACCCTTCGAATTATATTCAAAAAATCGAACCAAATCGACCAAAATGGTTGGGGGAGCCTCAAACCTTCCAAAAATGAAAAATCTGATCGAGCATGCTGGTGGCCGTCCTGGGCTGGACGGTTGGCCGTCCTAGCTAGGACGGTCACCTTGTGAATCTTTCCCCAATTTCTTCCCAGATTTTAGGGTTTTCATATTTTGACCATATTTTGGTCAAATCTGATCCAAATTCGATGGTTCAGGGCTCAAAACGACCGTGTTTTGATCCTCCACATTTTTAGAATGTTTTTGGGTTAAAAATACTTGACCATGGTCAAGGATTTTAGCAAAAAGCTAGCCAATTGACCTGGTTGTGCCAAAATTGGTTATATGATCATTCTTTGTTTTGTAAAATTGATCAATTAGGCTTGCACCACTTCTAAAAACATGGTTTTAATATGAAATTGGTACTTGAAAACATGTTTTGAAAATCTTTCGTTTTGGTGAAAACAACCAATTCACGGTCAATTTGATCGAAACCCTAATTCAGCTCATTCTTACCCGTGGGATCGATTTTGGGCGAATCTATCCCAACCATTCAAAGGCTCAATTGACACTTCAAATACACTCTCCACATCCATATAAACCTCATGAGATAATTCGTTTTGAATTCGGAGGTCATTCGGAAATTATACGAGAAAAAGGACGAAAATGCCCTTCAAGTCGCAAAAACCCTAATTACCTATCGAGCTCTCATCAGAATGCTATGAAAATTTACAGGGATGTTCTAAGACATCTCAAAAGTCAAATGCAATACAAATGGATTGATTCCAATCCAAATGTATACATGAAATAATGAATTGTCCTTTTTCTCATAAAAGGGCAATTTGAACAATTTGGTCTTTACAAGGCCAATTCCTCACCAAATGATAAGCTATTATAGTTAATCATTTGTATGAACATATGGTAGAAATAATTGGTAAAAATGGGGTGTCCACAGATGCCCCCCGTTGGTGTTTCATGGCTTCGCCATGTAATACCAACGAAACAAAATGGCATCCCATTTTTGCCACAACAAAAGAGGGATAATCCAACCAACTTCTCACGAACATCAGAATCTATTTCCTGAATAAACTCGGAATGAAAATAATTCTTGGAAGTCACACTTCCAATTATCTTATCCCTGGAGTCAACGACTCTTCTTGGAAAACTCATTTTCCAATTATCTCAAGGGATCGGAGTCCTTCTCGGAAGTTACACTTCCAATTATCTCAAAGTCAAACACATTAACAAACCACAAAACAAGCATTTATGTGATATCTCACTCACATAAGCATACACAAATCATCATTTTATGTGATACTTCTCTCACATAAACACATACAAGTTATCATTTTATGTGACACTTCTCTCACATAAACACATACAAATTATCATCTTATGTGATACTTCTCTCACATAAAATAGTCCTGAATCATTATTCCTATGGTACATCTCCCATAAGAATTATTATTTATATAGTACTTCGCCTATATAAACATTTTCAAACCATTATTTTATGTTTCACATAGAATAATCCAAATTCATTGTTCATATGGTACATCTCCCATGTGAACATATCATCAATTATATGGTACATCTCCAATATAAACCACTATTTTATGTTTCACATAAAACAATTTCAAACAATTTAAAATGTTATTTTATGCTTCACATAAAATAACTCAAATTCATCGTTCACATGGTACATCTCCCATATAAAGCATTATTTTATGTCTCACATAAAATAATCTCACCTCATCATTTTATGTTTCACATAAAATAATTTCAAATCATTCAAAATATTATTTCATGCTTCACATAAAGTAACTTCAAACTCATTGTTCATATGGTACATCTCCCATGTGAACATATCATCAATTATATGGTACATCTCCCATATAAAGCATTATTTTATGTCTCACATAAAATAATCTCACCTCATCATTTTATGTTTCACATAAAATAATTTCAAATCATTGAAACTGTTACTTCATGCTTCACATAAAATAACTTCAAACTCATTGTTCATATGGTACATCTCCCATGTGAACATATCATCAATTATATAGTACATCTCCCATATAAAGCATTATTTTATGTCTCACATAAAATAATACCACCTCATCATTTTATGTTTCACATAAAATAATCACATAAGACAATTCAAATCGTTATTTTATGTCTCACATAAAATAACTTCAAACTCATTGTTCATATGGTATATCTCCCATGTGAACATATCATCAATTATATGGTACATCTCCCATATAAAGCATTATTTTATGTCTCACATAAAATAATCTCACCTCATCATTTTATGTTTCACATAAAATAATTACATAAGACAATTCAAATCGTTATTTTATGTCTCACATAAAATAAGTTCAAACTCATTGTTCATATGGTACATCTCCCACATGAACACATCATCAATTATATGGTACATCTCCCATATAAAATGTTTTCTAAATCATCATTTCAAAATCATCATTCAAAATCATCATTTAGTGGTAATTTTCATACAAAACATGAACTAATTTTGGAGAAAATCGATCGAAAAAAAACAAAATTTGAGAAAATCAAAGAGGGGCACACTGGTGGCTGTCCTAGCCTGGACGGCTAGCCGTCCTGGGCTGGACGGTTGGCCGTCCTAGCTAGGACGATCACCATGTGTGACCCGAAATTTTTTTGTTCTTTTTAAGCCTCTCATGCTCATGTGCGCTCATGTGCACTCTTGTGCTCATTCTAAGCAATTCTAAACCCATTTTGCTCCAAAACTCTCTCACTCTTGATCCTCAATCCATACATACTCAACCAAATCTTTGGTTTGCACTCTTGCCAGCACAAAAATCATCTTCATCTTCTCAAGTTCTTCAACTTGTTTTCATTTTGGTGTGAACTTCTCTATTTCCCACATACTCCATTCTCTTCAAAATGGATAGAAATCAATCTCCTCCACCTTACTTAAAGTATCCATTCTTGGAAGT
>JAESVK010000644.1:14016-48141 GCA_017140935.1 Hamamelis virginiana | reverse complement strand
TATATATATATATATATATATATATATATATATATATATATAAATAATGTTTAACCTTGTGAACATATAATGTTTAATTCAACCAAACCAAAAAAGAAAAAGTTTAACCTTGGAACAATAATTGAAACATCTAAATGAACGAGTTTTGTATTTTTTTTGTTTGGATTTGAACTAAAAACAGTTCTCTAAAAATTTTCAATGAAGCAAGCAAATTCATAGAGCTCGACCACATTCAGTGGACTTGCAAAAGGTACAAAATTGGACATTGCTCTTGAAAGACTATCTAAACAGCAAAGCTCCTGAAATTTGCAGAGTAAGAAAAGAATGCTTCATAATATACAAAATATCAGGAAGATGGGATTTAAGATGCAGTTTAAAATCAATTAGAGGTAAAAACAGGCCTCTAGTAGCTATGCAAGGAGAACCAACGGGACCAGTGGTGGTGTGGTGGAAGACATCAAACATGAAGAAGATAGAGAATAAAATTAGATACGCAAGATAGTCATTTTAAGAAAGATTAAGGGAAAATTTTGGAAAATCAAAAAGATTCTTGTAAGCGACTCTCTGCTTCCCGAAAATGTGATTCAAAAAGTAATCTCCATTTCTAGGAAATCAACTTCCCCAAAATGCTGTACCAAACGCAATACAAATCTTCAAATCTTAAGCAAAGTAATATGCATAGGACAACTAAGATAACATGACCCTTACTTGAATTTGCATCAACATCATGAAACGATACAATAAGGACAGCATATATATATATATATATATATATAGATATATGTTCTAGTGATCATATGCGCACTTTAAGCTAAAGTAAGCAAAGAACACAAACCGTTGGATTGGAATCTTGAGATGAATCTTCCATTAAGTGAATGGGAATCCAAGGGCTTGTGTTATTTGCTGACTTTAGTTAAAGTGCGCATATGCTTACTAGATCACTTCTCAAAAATGGTTGTTCCTTTATGCTCCAAGAGATTATCTTGCAAGATATATGCAATGGAGATGAAGAGAGTCTACAACCTGCAACCAAAGGAACATAAATGGTGAAGGGAGTGAAAAACAGAGATAGAGCGAGGAGAGAGGAGAGAGATCGGTCGGAGTTATAGGGTTGTGGCCGGAGTTCAGTGTGATGAGAGCCGCCGTTCTTAGGTCTTCGCCGTCGAAGTGATGATTGATGCCTAGAGAAGATGATCAGATGCTATAGGGTTTTAGTGCAAGAGATCGAAAAGAAGAACTGAAAGATTGTAGCTTCAATCGTCCCAAGGCTAAGAGATAGAGAGAGTAATAGATCGTGTTTTGAGGGGGGGTTGTTTTTGTTTTGATGAGAGTTCTTCTAGAGAAACTTAAGAGGGATACGGGGAAGAACAAACTTTTAGTGCTAAACCCAAATTTTTTTAGCCAAATCCAAAATCTTAAGCGCCAATAGCCAAACGACTAGTTTAGGGTGTTCGATTCAATTTTTTTAATGTTATTATAGTATTTTAAATATATATTTGAAAAATTATAGAACATATATTAAAATAAATTTTAAAAAACTGACCGTTGGATTGGATATATTTTTATTGAATTTCATGCTCGCCAAAAATCATAGTGATCCAACGGTCAATTTTTGAAAAATCAACAGAGAAAATTGGTGATATTTTGATTAATAAAAGTCACAAATTTTCACATTGACATTTCACATAAATTGACCGTTGGATCACAATGATTTTTGGCGTGCACGAAATTCATAATAGGTGTGTCTAATCCAACGGTCAGTTTTTAAAAATCTATCTTGTAGTTGTCACTACACAAGTCACCTTACCAATAGTTTTACGAGTGGTTTGAAAAGTCTCGATATGGAATTTGAATTTTGAGAAACTCACTGTTAGATTAAATATTTTATTTATAAATATCAAGTCTACCAAAATTCAAGCTAATCGGACACTATTAGTCATTCGATCCATTTTAGTAAATATAAAATCACAGTTTTTCACAATTATTGATGAAGTTACAATTAATCTCCGATCGACTTTCTATTTTGTAGACATGATATGTATGAGATGAACATTTAATCCAACGGTGAGTTTCTCAAAATACAACTCTCACATTAGATTTTACAAACCACCGGTAAAAGTATTGGTAAACAAATGTTGTCTCTTTTACAAATAGATCACTGAGATATTCAATCCCTTTTCTAATTGTTATGTGAAAAATTAAAATTGGACTTAGTGATATAAAATGCTTATGCTAAGAAGTTATGAGTATATAATCATTATAACTATATAATTTAAAAGTTTGGAATAGCTATAAATCTAAAAGTTGTCAATCAGTTCAGAGTAATAATATATGATGCGTAAGGGCATAGCTATCATACTCAGCCTGGTCATTAGCCTAACAATGGATGCGGGTCACCGGATCACCAATCGAATCATTTGGTTAGTGGTTGAAGAGTTTAATTTTATAAGTGTATTGTGTTAAATATATTTTTGTTTAATATAAGTATAGAAAACTAAGATACTTTAAATTTAATTTTTTTAAATTAATATTTAACACTTACAAAAGCTTGGATTATTGGTATTATGCAATAGATAAGATATTTTTCTTTCACAAGGTTCAATGTTCGAAGCATGATAAAAGCATGAACTCACGTATTAATGCTTAATAGTACTTAATAGTTTTTGACCTCCTAAGAAAATGGTATTTGGTCTTTTTCTAAAACGGTTTCCAAAACTGTCTTAATAATATGCCCATCAAAAATAGTTACAAAATAACCGTTTTATTTGGTTACTAAATTGAAACGGTTATAAGAACCATTTTCTTTGGTCTTTTTCTAAAATGGTTTCCAAAACCGCTTTTTATTTACTGTTTGCTTTGCATCTTTTTGTAGTAGTGAATCCTCAACTTGGCAATTAGGGTTTCCAAAATCCTAATTTCACTATTTACTTTATTTCTTCACTTTTGAATTTCAAAAATGCTTTAAAACAATTTTAATAGATAAAAACATTTAATAAATCAAATATGAAGAATATAAAATAAATACAAAGCCACCTAGTGGCCGTGACACACTAGGGTTAGTAAACCCTAGTAAACCCTAGTGTGGCCAAAACCTAGAGAGGAAATTAGGGTTTGGGTCTTTCCAATTTTGATAATTTCCAATATCCAATATAAAAAATAATCAAAACAAATATTAGGGTTTCTTAAACTCTAATTAAGGTCATCCAATAATAAGTTTCCTATTTCTACAAGGATTCTAATTCACACAAACTTTGACAATCAAGGAAAGTGTGAAATTAGAAACCTTATGGGATTAGGAAACTTACCTTATCATCAAAAAGTTTCCTAAACTCTAAAATTCCAGCCACAAATTAATTAATTTATCTTATTAATTAACTTCTACTCCTATTAGGATTTACCCAATTAGTATCCTATACTAATTAGGAAAAAGACAATCAAATAGGAAACTAGTTGGATTTATCAACTGCTAGTCAAACTAGGTTTCCTATTATGACTAGGGTTTCTAAAATAATGAAGACTCATCATCAATTAATCATGGCCATCCAATATTAGGGTTTCTAAAAATTAATGCCTAGATTAATTAGGGTTACGAGACCTTAATGCAGCCCCTTCACTCTAGCCGTCACCTACCTCACAATGGCCACCATGGCCGAAACTTGCAAGCTTGGGTTCTACACATGGCCGGATTATCCTAGGGTGCTTATACCCTATATGCAGCCCCTAATAATTCCATCCATCACTAAGGTTTGTAAAACCCTAGTTGCAAAAAATTAAAACAAAACAAGAGGGGTTCTAAACCCCATGGCCGAATTCCTCAAAGAGGGATTTCTTAAATCCCAAATCATTTAAAACAATTTTTAATACATGCCCAACATTGCCATTCATGATTCGAATCATGGTTTGACTTGACTTTGATACCACTGAAAGAATACCACATGGAAACGCAACGGAAGGTAGAGTTTAAAACTTTTTCCCATGGTATTCATCCAAGGATGGACTGAAACGATAAAACAAATCAAACAATTAATTAAACAAGAATTAAATGCTTACTTGATGTTCCTTTTGCGAAGCAATCCTTTTGATCCATCGAGCCCCAAAGTGTATGAAAGCCTCCAATGAATCCACACGAGTACAAGACCTCTTGAACCTTTGCAACCTTACAACACTTTGCAAGAAGTAAACTAGAGAGAGAGAGGGAAAGCACATGGCTAGAGAGAGAGTGAGAGCTAGAGCTCACGGCCAAAAGAGGGATTCTCCTTTCTAATTTCGTGCAACCTCTTATGTGATGAGTGGTTGCTTGTGCTAGCTTGACTACTCATCCACATGTTTATATAGTAAAACCCTAGGGTTACTAATTAACACTATTTATTTATAACTCAGCCCTTTTAGTTATTAACTATTAATAACAAGGACCCCACTAGTCATAAAATAGAATGTTCCCTTCTCTTTAATTCAAGAGACTCACTTATACCCTTGTGTGTGTGACCCATTGGGTTCATCCCAACCTAGTAGTGGCAGATGACATCTCAATGTCTCCCAAAATGGAAACTTTCTATTTTTGTTCAATTGGAACAATTCCAATTTTGCCCTTAATGATAACACTTATCATTAGGCTTTCACTAGTCATGAGTGACGTCTAGCAACATATCATGACGTACCCTAGGTGTGGGTGAATATACATAAATATATGAAGCCTTCGTGATATAGATAATCCTTCACCAAACAATGTCATGATTAAGTTATTTGGGTATGGATTCATGTCAAACCCTAACTTAATCATGTGTTACTGATTCACCAAAATATAATCTCAATTAGGTAAACCCTTGAAAACACTTTCCCTTGGTTACCTTCTGATTTGGCCAAAGACTTCGTTGAGATAATATTTGTGAATTAACTTTGACATTCGCCCTTTCACATTAAGGGTGGTGATCCCCTATTGCACACTCACCTATCTTCATACATAACTCATTAGAGCCAATGAGTACTGATTACATCCTTATGGTTAAGGGTGTACGCGATACTATCAAATTCTAGTAATTCATGCATAAGATAACTAACGGTGTCGTAGGTTTAAGGATTACTAATGTGACTATACACATGAGCAGCTTTTGACATACAAATAGAATTCTATAAGCTATACTCATATTGGTCACGTTCTGTGTACTTGTTCTCTAACAAGCACCCACAGGTTTACTATAGTGTCTCTGTATAGATGGCTTGAGACTCACCATCCTCCATTGGAGCTAGTATAACCTGTGCTAATCTTAACGGTTTATAAGCGACCAAATATATAAACCTATGATGATGAACAAGTCTAGGATAGATGTACTTGAAAGTTATAAGTCTCTCTATCTCAACACTTGAAATATAACTCTCTATCATACTATCCAAGGACTTTATCATGAACAGTAATTAAACACAAGCTTACATGATAAAATTAGTCATTTCATTGATGAATAAAGTTTCATAAATGAATATATAATGAAATATAAGTTCCCTAAATACAACTTAACAATTGGTTTTAGGGCATACTTATAACATAAGATTGAAGAAGAATTTTAGGTAATCCTCAAAAGAAAAAAAGGAAGGATTTTCTTTCATGATCATCCTTTTCACTAAAGTTGATGAAGGTTTGATCTTTTAAATCAATTATTTAAGGCCTAATTTATGGAAAGTAAGCATCTAACCAGAATTGTAAGATCTAGAAAGGACCACATGTAAGACCCCAAAAAATTTTAATAGCATAATTTTATATGTGCATGGTTATTATTAGTATTATTATTATTATTTTATTATTATTGTTGCATACATGGCACCTTCCCATTGGAACAATAATGTGCCAAGTGTCAATTAATAAAAGGGGGAGTATGTGCCTTATAGTGCACCAAGATGCACACAATTCTTTACCCTTTTTCTTGGAGACAAAGTTCTTCAAATATGCTAACATAGAGACGTGGAAGAGGGGGAGAGGCTGCTATTGACTTAGCATCAGGAAAAGAGATAGAAGAGAGAGAGGAGTTTATATGGACCAATCAGCAGGAGAGAGAAAGAAAAGAGAGAGATTTTGTGGGGGAGAAGAATCAGCAGGAGAGAGAGAGAAAGAGAGAGAGAGAGAGAGAGAGAATTCGTGGGGCAGAAGGAATCATCAAAATAGAAGGGGAGGAGAGAAGAGAAAGAAGAAGAGAAGAAGAGGAAGAGAGAGAGAAATTTCAAATTTTCGGATTGCTGAAGGAGGCTACTTTTTTGACAATTTTTGGAAATTCATACTCACATGAAAATCACACCTAAGGTAAGGTTTTCCCACCTTACATATCCCATGATAGTTTTAAATGAAATTAAGGAATTTTGGAAGTCATTACAAGCTCTCAAAACTTACCCAAAGTTCATGAAAATCATGATTTTATGAGAAATTCATTTTTGTTATACATGATGAATTGAAACCCCACATGGCCATAAACCTTCTTATTTTAGTCATATTAATACACCCTAGTGAGCTCAAGTGCCAAGTTTTAGTATAGAGTGAGAATTTCTAGAGAGAGAAAGCTTCCATGAAGCTTTAATGGTGGAAACAATAGGTGATTTTCATTTTATGCACAAAACGACATAACTGGAGGTTCTAGCTATTTTTCATGGATACTAGAGGTTCAACAATGAATTATCATGGTAGTCTCATATGTTTCCCATTAATATATTATTTTTGGTGAATTTTTGAAGCCGTAGGAGAGAAAAATCCTCAGAAAATAGAGAAAAATCCGAAAACTTCTCAATTTTGGATATGTTGTAGGTGATGATTTTAGGGATTTTTAGAAACTAGTTTCATCAAATTTGGAGTTTTTTAGAGAGAGAATTGAAGGTTTCAATTTCTGCAAAAATAGAGAAAAATTGGAGAAGATGATGAATAGTGCCAGGGAGCATCCCAACACGCGCGTGGTGGCGTGTGAGGCTACCACGTGTCCCAAAATTATTTTAAATTGTGTAGAATTTAATTTTAAATATATTTGAGGTGGTTTGGTGTGTGTTTGGCTACTGGGTAATTTCCAGCGAATTTTTAAAAGTTACGGGCATTTTTTAAAAGTCAAGATTTTGACTTAAAACCTATGATTTTCTAACAAAATTTTCCCTAAAAATTTAAAAATGTTCCTACACATATGATTAGCATCATAAATCATATTTTTAGCAGTGCTTTTATCCCCATTTAGACGCACATTCTAATTCAAATATCATAATTTTGATGCATTTGACTTAAAGTTCCTTTTTTAATGTTTTATAGGTTTTTGTTGTCAAAGAATGGTTTGAAGGTCCTCTTTTTGGCGATTCTTTTATGTTGCAAAGTAGTGGAGCATGCTTGGATTGAGTTTGGTGAAGTTTGGAAGCAAAACGAAGCTTTTTGACAAAGTTGTTCCCTACTACTGGTAGTGAGTCTTATTACCGGTAATAGGAATTACCAGGAAATTCAAGAAGGAAACCAGTGAGCTCTTCAACCGGTAGTTGTTCCTTACTACCGGTAGTAGAGGACCCGCGCAGCAGATTTTTACTTTTGGCTTTTTGGTGCCCTTTTTAATGGCAAACTTGTAATTTCTTCAAAGTTAAAGTTGCCCTAAGCTAGGGAAATGTTACTTTATTCTTGGGCCATGTGAGGAGGGCAATCTTACACAAGACGTTTATCTCTCTTAGTTTCTTCTTCTCTTAGGTTTTCTCCATAGATTTTTTAGGGCTTTTAATTTCTCTCTTAGATTTCTCTCTGGATTAGTTAATACTTAGTTTAATCACTTAGTTTATGTTAGATCTAGTTGGTTCTTACTTTATTTCACTTGTAATCAATAGTTTTAGTTGTTTCATCTTACTTTTGGCTTGAAGACTTTGTATTTTCATCTCTTTGGTAATATAGAAGCATTTATTTCAGATTTTATGCATTTATTGTTCTTCTTTGTGCATTTACTCCTATTTATGGCTAGCTAATCACCCCAAGGTGGGTTCTATGGTGGATTTCTTCTCCAAGCCCTAGGTAAATGATGCTCTCTCATCTCAAAAGCTTTCAAATACCAATGGAATGAAGTTTAAACACTCTCTCATATTTTGAATCCTTGAAATTTCATATTCATGACCATTTTTGACTAGTTAAGCTTGTTGTGTTTGGTTTATGAGCACATATGCAAATTACTTGTTTGTGAAAATGCCCAAGAGAGTTTTGAACTTTATTCTATCATTTATTTCACTTTATTTAAGCCTCTATTGTCAAATCCTCCAACCAAGACCATAGAGTAAATGGAATCTTGGTTGAGTTTTATTTGAGAGCTCATTTATCAAAGGTTTGGAATGAATGAACCCGTAGGACCCATCCCCTTTATTTAACAAGTTTTCATTCTCAACTTGCCATTAATTTGGCACAAATCTTTCACAACAACAAACCCCCATATTTTACGTTTTCTTTGCATTTATTGGATAGCAAGACCTAAGAATCAAGTAGAACCTATTCCACTCTCTGTGGATATGACCTAGGGACTCCTAGAAATTATTGCTTGACGACCGGTGGATTCCTACGCTTGGGATTCTATTGCGCACCTCATTTTTAGTTCAAGCAATTGGCGCCGTTGCCGGGGAGTGGCAAGCGTTCTAATTTGATTCGAAAAGAGCTAGTGGTAATTTGCAATTGCATTGCAAATCCGGTAAGTTCTTTTCCCTCTTTTAATTTATGCAAAAAAAAAAAAAAAAAAAAGTTTATCCAAGACCTAACCTCAATGCAAGGAGGTTATGACCAATACTCATATTTGGGAGAAAGAGAGGACATGAATGCACATTTATGTAGTACATTGGGACCTAACAACCCTCCACAAATAATGACATTGAAAGATCGTATAATCCAAAATTTGAGAATGTCAAGGTTGTTTCCCAAAGTTGAGGAGGCTTGTGCCATTTGTGAGACATATGGGCATTCCATTAATGTTTGTCCTAATCTCCCCATGTATAGGAAAGTCTTCCATGAGCAATCTCATGCTCTTAATCGACATAGTAACTCTTTCAATTCTCCATATTCCAACACATATAATCATGGGTGGCAAGATCACCCTACTTTTGATTGGAGCAATGGTTATGAGGTTAATCCTCAAGAGCTACAGGGTTACTATTCCTCTCTTGACCAACCAAATTGTGAGTATAATGGTCAATCCACCTATTTTGATGGTCAAGGATACCAAGGGTTTGACTTAAACCCAAATCAAGGTTATGCCCCACCACCCTATCTAATGGGTCAATCATTTTACCAACCACCTCAAGAATCACCTCAAGTGAGCTTGGATGATGTTTTGGAACAATTTTTAGAAAGCGAAAAGGCCAATGCCCAAGCTATTAATGATATTAGAAATGAACTTAATGAGTTGACCGATTTATTGGTAGTGTTTCAACAAGAGGATAACTTTCCTTCACAACCCGAAACAATTTTTCATGGTCAACAAAGTGAGGAAGTTTTTAATGACATTAATGATCATCAAGAGCAAGTCAAGGCAATCCCCACACTAAGGAGTGAAAAGTTTGAAAATTTTTCTTTGAAAGACTCTCCTAATGAGTCAAATGTGAATCCTAGTGATGGTGATATGCCTCATGACTCAAACATTAATTCTGCTATTTTGGAGGTGAATGTTGTGTTGGAAGAAAAAGAGTGGGTGCCACCTAGGTTTGAGAAGTTATCCTCTCCCTCTCTTGAAGAGGAGTTTTTGTCCCTAAAATCCAAACCACCTGAGCTAGACGAGATTCAAATGCCCTACATTTTAAAATTTGCCACCTCAGGCAAAAATGAAAATTTCCAAAAGATTACAAAGGGTATACATAAGGTTGAGGTGGAAGAAGTTGCTCCCAATTTCTTGACTGAGTCCTCTACACTTGGGAACTCAATTGAGGAGTGGTTGGAGAAGAGGGAGCATATCCGAACAGTTTTTGATCCTGGTGGATAGGATATTTTCCTAGTAGGTTGTATATAGTGGATGTTTATTGTGCTTGTTTTCAGTATTGTCATTTACTTTTCAGTATTTTCATTTTCCATGTTATCTCATGGATAGACTAACCCCTTTTGCAGGATAGTGTTGTGATTTCGAGTTCACACAAGTGCTTTTGGAGCCTTTTCTCAGTCCATCTTGTCCCTTTTGCTATATCCTTTAATGCATTGAGGACAATGCACAGTTTAAGTTTGGGGGGAGAGGCATACACTTTGTGTATAATGAACAAACAGTTGCAAAAGGGATTAGTTTTTAACTTTTTGAGCAGTTTTTAACTTGTTGGGCATATTGTTGAATTAATCAGTGAGCCTTCACACATAGTTGTGGTCATTCAGTGTTTCTATGCTCCTTTAGATTGAGAAATTCATAGTTATGCACTGCTTTGAGTGATAAATTGTGCTCATGATTTGCTTTTGTTTTGTTCAAGCTACTGTAGAGGTTCAATCTCTGTTCACCATGTTAATGCAGTTAAGACCTTTTAGTGAACTTGTTAATTAGATGCACATGTGTAGCTTCAAATGTCAGCTTCATGTAAACCACATTGTTCATGTATTATCTATGCATTTCCCCATGTTTTCCATGGTGTTTCTCTTGTGATTTGTGGTTATTTTTTCTTTTTTGCTCATTGTGCCTCAGTATTGCATTTCATAAGCATTTAAAACTCATTTGCTCAATTTGGAACACTTCGCACATGTTTGAATATGATTTAAGGCCCCCCTTGGTGTTTTGAGCCTAATTTCTCTAATATTGGTCACCATTTGTTCCACCTTTGAGCCTAGTTTCCATATGATGTTGGTAAAGCCTAGGAAGCCTGAAGAGTTTGTATATGGGTTGTTTTTGAAGAAGTTGAATGCATCTCTATGTTTGGGGATTTGTTTGTGTGGTGGGAATGCTGGAAAGTGGGCTCTTGGTAGCCATTTTTGGTTGTGATGTGAGATCTAAATGCTTGGAGTTGAATCAAGTATCATTTTGCGGTTTGGTAAATGGTTAGGCTGTGTTTATGCTTGGTTGAAGAAGTTTGTTATTTTTGGGTGTTGATTTTTGAAGGAAGAAAAGAAGCATGTGGCAGTGAGCTCTTGAACCGGTAGTGAGTCTTATTACTGGTAGCAGTAAAGAGCCTCGTGATTTTTTTTGAGTAGCAGTGGGCCAAGTCATTTAAGTGAACCCGGTTCTCTCTCCTCTTTTTAGTCAAACCAAAGTCAGCCCATCTCATTCCATCTCTTTTTGTAAAAAAAAAAAAAAAAAAAAAAAAGAGGGCAAAAAGCAATTTTGAAAAGTCAAAATAGCTATTACATAACCCCATTTCAATCCCTCTCTTCTCTCATTTCTCTCTGCCCCGAAAAGCACCTCCCCCATCTCAGCCAAGCCCTAGCCCGCCAACCTCTCTTCTCCACAACTCACCGCCGGCGTTGCAACCTGGCCGCCGCTCATCTCGCCGCTAGCCCTCTCCAGTCCGTCGAGCTCTCTCTTTCCCTATCAAGCCCCCATCTCTCACCCGCTGCATCTCACTCATCTTCAATCATTTTTCTTCCCCGTCACCACCACTCATCGCCGACAAGCTTTTCTTCCTTCCTGTGAGTTCAGTTATTTTATTATATTTTATTCTTTTTTCTTCTTTCTTTCTTTCTCATATCTTATTCTCTCTCCTCTGCTAAGCCAAACCCGTGCCCTAACCCATCGCGCCACCAACCTCATCGCCGCTGCTCATAGTCGCTGGTGAGCTCTTCTTTCCAGTGAGTTTTCTTCCCAATCTCTTTTCTTTCATCCCTTGTCCTCTCCATTCAATCCCCACAGTACCCAAACCCCGAGATGCCCCATTAAGCCATTCCTCACTCTCCCTCATCCCATTCTCACATATTTATACATCCTCAAGCCCTATTTTTGTGTTTATTCTGGGAAGTGTTAGATATTTTGAAGCTCTGTTGAATTTTGCTGGATAATTAACTATATCATTTTGTAACAGTGTTCTTTATATTTTTGGGTTCAAGTTTTATGCCATTTGTTGTGATGGGGTTGTATTTGTCTGCTGTGAGTATGGATTGATGCCTGGATGTTAGGCATGGTGATTTGAAGTTGCTGCTGGAGGATGGGGTTTTGTTTGCTGGACTATTCACTGTTGGTTTTGGGGCATTTTGTTGCAGTGTTGTGTGATTAGTTTGGATTGAGGCTTTTTGGTTTGTAAAGCTGAGAGTTATTTTTCTTCTGATTTTGGGATTGATTTCATTGTATTTTTGGTTGCTCAACTTGCCATGGCTCGTACGAGAATGGTTAAGAAGAGGAAGGCTACTGCTAGCCCCTCTAAAGTAGTGCAGAAATCCAAGGGGGATACCTCTCATCCTATCAAGGGCAAGAGCCTTGTGAGCCCCAAAAAAAAAAAAAAAAAAAAGGCCACTGCCAAAGGCAAAGCAAAACAGAAAGAAGTAAAGCCCATTGAGCCACCAGTTGAGGATGAAGACAGGTCCTACATTGAGCCTAGAAAAAAGGTGAAGCTCACCTGGGAGGAATCAATTGGCAGACGGACTACTTCATGTGAGCGTATGGTGGAGAGAAAAAAAAATCTGGTGGCAAATGTGGTTGTCAATACCATTGCAAGTCCAAGCATGAAGCACATGTTTTCAGAAGTCGAGGGTTACAAGCTAGCTCTTGCCAGGGATTTTTATGCTTGCTTATCATTGGTAGAAGATGAAGGCACCATTTAGGAGGTTGTTTGAGGTGTCAGTGATGGGGAAGTAGTGAATGGTGGTTGATGAATGAACTTGTTTTGTTTTGAACTTGAAAAAGTGTTTTGTCAATTGGAAACTTATATTGGTTTACTTAGGTCCAATTCTAGCTTATTTTTGTTGTGACAATCTCTAAAGGTAGAGTAGGGTTTTTGTGGTTGTGGTGGTTCTTTTTGGGTAGAAAACCTTAACTTCATTGAAAACCACCACATTTTGGTCCCGATCTCTTGTAATCCAGTGTCATTACAACCTTATTAAAGATTTTTTTGATCTAAACTGTGTTGTGTTCAAGACTGAGCATTTGGTATTACTTGCATATGTTGATGTGTTTTTTTGATTTCTCCTCTCGCCATTTAAGTTATTTGAACTTGAATGTTTTCTTATGTAGGATATTTGTAAAATCTATGTTGTTGTGCTTGTTCTTAGTTCCACTCTTTCCATTATGTACTTGTATCTATGTGCTCTCATGACAGGTTAACTTTTTGGAAATGATTGCATTAATGATTGGTGATTATTTGTGTTTGCACATGAGCTTATTTTGAGTAAACTTGTTCAAAGGTTTGCATTACTTAGGAATAGTCAATCTTGGGAGCATATGATGTTTGAATGACCATAGCTTGTGTCATGAAGGTTTTCCTAGTCTCTATTATACCTTTTTGCTAGGGACTAGCAAAATTCAAGTTTGGGGGTGTAACCAATTGCTTGAACTAAAAATGAGGTGCGCAATAGAATCCCAAGAGTAGGAATCCACCGGTCGTCAAGCAATAATTTCTAGGAGTCCCTAGGTCATATCCACAGGGAGTGGAATAGGTTCTACTTGATTCTTAGGTCTTGCTATCCAATAAATGCAAAGAAAATGTAAAATATGGGGGTTTGTTGTTGTGAAAGATTTGTGCCAAATTAATGGCAAGTTGAGAATGAAAACTTGTTAAATAAAGGGGATGGGTCCTATGGGTTCATTCCTTCCAAACCTTTGATAAATGAGCTCTCAAACAAAACTCAACCAAGATTCCATTTACTCTATGGTCTTGGTTGGAGGATTTGACAATAGAGGCTTAAATAAAATGAAATAAATTATAGAATAAAGTTCAAAACTCTCTTGGGCATTTTCACAAACAAATAATTTGCATATGTGCTCATAAACCAAACACAACAAGCTTAACTAGTCATAAAATGGTCATGAATATGAAATTACAAGGATTCAAAAGATGAGAGAGTGTTTAAACTTCATTCCATTGGTATTTGAAAGCTTTTGAGATGAGAGAGCATCATTTACCTAGGGCTTGGAGAAGAAATCCACCATAGAACCCACCTTGGGGTGATTAGCTAGCCATAAATAGGAGTAAATGCACAAAGAAGAACAATAAATGCATAAAATCTGAAATAAATGCTTCTATATTACCAAAGAGATGAAAATATAAAGTCTTCAAGCCGAAAGTAAGATGAAACAACTAAAACTATTGATTACAAGTGAAACAAAGTAAGAACCAACTAGATCTAACATAAACTAAGTTATTAAACTAAGTATTAACTAATCTAGAGAGAAATCTAAGAGAGAAATTAAAAGCCCTAAAAAATCTATGGAGAAAACCTAAGAGAAGAAGAAACAAAGAGAGAGAAACGTCTTGTGTAAGATTGCCCTCCTCACACGGCCCAAGAATAAAGTAACATTTCCCTAACTTAGGGCAACTTTAACTTTGAAGAAATTACAAGTTTGCCATTAAAAAGGGCACCAAAAAGCCAAAAGTAAAAATCTGCTGCGCAGGTCCTTTACTACCAGTAGTAGGGAACAACTACCGGTTGAAGAGCTCACTGGTTTCCTTCTTGAATTTCCTGGTAATTCCTGTTACCGGTAATAAGACTCACTACCGGTAGTAGGGAACAACTTTGCCAAAAAGCTTCGTTTTGCTTCCAAACTTCACCAAACTCAATCCAAGCATGCTCCACTACTTTGCAACATAAAAGAATCGCCAAAAAGAGGACCTTCAAACCATTCTTTGACAACAAAAACCTATAAAACATTAAAAAATGAACTTTAAGTCAAATGCATCAAAATTATGATATTTGAATTAGAATGTGCGACAAAATGGGGATAAAAGCACTGCTAAAAATATGATTTATGATGCTAATCAACATATTTTAACATTTTTAATGATTTAAAATGGGATTGAGAAGACCCCATTAATTTTCTGCAAATTTCGGAAGTTAAATAAGGATTTTTGGAAAAGATTAATTATTGAATGATTTGAAATTTTACAAGGAGATTATTCCTTCGACCTAGGACTAACCCTTGGACTTATTTAGGATATGTTTTAGGTCAGAATGCACAGCGGAAGCGTGATGAGCCCATAACCCACAGGCCACAGGATCGAAACCCAAATTTTGTATGCAAACAAATATTGAGAATAATTGTGAAATTGAATACAATTATTACTGTTATCATAATTCTTGCTGTGATAATTATTTATTTATGATCTTATATGGTTGGATAAATGTATGAATTATCCTGCAAATGTGATATATGCTTGAGTTAATATGCATGAAAAGTATGCATGAGTTAAGGATATGTGAGATAAACATGAGATATATGCCATGTGTATCACATGAAATATTTGCTTCTGGCATGAAACACAGTTACATGTGAGAAAGTGTGAAAAAGTGGAGGCTCCAGTGAGTGAGCATGATGATTCATATGCATAGCATTGATATAACTGGCATGCATATTATGAACTGTGGAAACGAGTAGTTGAGATACCACCGGTGGACAAAAGATCCTGGAAACAGTTAGTGCACTAATATATCACCCTTGCTAAAAACAGCAAGTAAAACCTCTTACCAATGAGTGGCAATCGCGGTAGGTTCTAAAAAGGTGGGGGCTGGGTGATATACATACCCTAGCACCGGGTTGAAGGTATGCTGTTATGGTGGATGGTTGTGTACCCAATGAGGAAGACATCCGTGTGTGAATGTTTTTCTGTTTTGCAGGAAAGGCATGATAGAGAAAATGGCAGGTATGACTGCATGAGCATTGCACAGGATATCTGTTATATGCATAAAGCATGCATGTTGTGTGAGATCATTTATTATGAAAGGGTGATGGATATATTCTGTAATATGGAAATGAATTACAGATGTGATGATCTTACTATGAGATGTTGGTTTCTGTAATATGAAAATGAATTGCTGATATGATGTTGGAACTTGCTAATAAATTTGAGATTCCTGACGTTTCTTTTAAAAGCGTCATGTAGTATTTAAGGTTTGCGAACCTTACTGAGCAATAGTGGTTTTGGTCACCCCTTTCCCTGTCCCCCCCCCCCCACAAGATCGGCAACTCAATAAACTATATGGAGATTTTTTGGAATTTGGGATATTCTGAGGACAATCATGACAGTGTTGATCTTTCTTATCCGTGGACACTCGTTTTGGATTTGTAATATAATATTTTTTTTTGGTAGATTACGTACGGGACTATACTCATGATATAAACTAGTACTCAGCGCTATCTTTACTTTTTGAGATGTTGTAAATTATTTTAAAGTCTTCCGCACATGCGTAGTTTGAAAAACTGTTTTAAACTATCTTAATTTTAAATGGAATTATTCAAAGATAAGTGTGAACCAACCACCGTGGAATCTGGAGGCATTTTATTTGTCATCGTGGATTGTAGATAACTTTATCCGTCTCGATTTATCATTCTCTATTATCCACATTTATCCTTCTCTATTATCCACTCAAGATTGGGTTTTGAAAAATAATAAGAGTTTGAGAAAAACTGGGAGTCGCCACCTTATTTTTAAGGAATAAGGAAACCATGAAAAGAGTTTTATTTTCAATAAAACAATGACTCCATTTTTTAAGGAAAAGCAAGTCTTTGAACCAAAGTAGGATTCGGGGGCTAGGTTATGAAGTGGGAAGGTTCCAATGAACTCCTTGTAGGCACCCACCTCACACTAATTAAAGGTCTCCTAATTACTTTTGGGCTTTATCAAAATCTTATTACAACAATCCTAATTATCTAATCAACCAAGAAAATATGGATAATAATATATAATAAATAAATAAATAAAAAGCAAACAAAACCCAAAAGACCTTAAGAGACACAAAGTCATCCTAAGGTTGGACTTGCGCCCTATTGGCTGCCTACGTACTTTATCAGTCTCCTGATAGAAATCAAAGTCCATCGTAGTTCAGAATACTTAGGACTCATCCTAAGAAAGGGAACTACCATCATTTTAATCTTTTAAAGTCTGCTTAGAATTCTAATCTGAAGAGACATCTTATTCAAACACAATTCTTTTCAAAATACAATTCTTTTCTTATCCAAATTCCTTTTAAGATAGTCTCTTCTAGATTAGACTTCTAATCAAATTCTAAAACAATAATTGAGGATAATTGTGGACCAGCCACCTGACGGGGCTTGTGAGGTGTCCACATCATCACCGGGCAATGTGATTAGGGATTTTTAGAAAACAAACAAAACAAAGGAGTCGCCACCTTATTTTTAAGGAATAAGGAAACCATGAAAATGTTTTATTTTTAAAATCAAAACAAAACAAACTCCATTTTCAATGAAAAGACAGTCTTCGAACCAGAGTTGGATCCGGGGGCTAGGTTACGACGTGGGAAGGTTCCAAGCTTTCACTTGTAGGCACCCACCTCGCCCTAATTAAAAGACTTCTAATTTATTTGGGCTATTTAAATTTCTTATTACAAACAATCCTAAATAATCTAAATCAACCAATAAAGTAGTGATATAAAATGCAATAATCTATATTAGTTATATTAATAATAAAGAAAAGATACAAACAAACCCTAAGAACCTAGAATACCCAACGGGCATCCTAAGGCGGACTTGAGCCCTATTAGTGCATACGTAACTTACTAGTATCACCTAGCAAGTATCAAAGTCCACGTAGTTCGACTACCCTAGGTCTCTCCTATTGTAATCGATCACATCATCAAAGGTATTCAACCTAATTCAAGACTCTAACTTCGAGAGTTTTATTCATTTAAAATCATTCATTTGAAATCATTTCTAATTAAAGACTTTCATAAAATCTAAGTGTCCTAAATAATCTTTATTTTTAGAATTCAATTCAAATTAAAAATCTTTTTCAAAGATTTTCAAGAAAACAAATCATATGGGGAGGAATCTCATTCCTAGGTAAAAATCTTTAAAACATTTCAAATCTTGTTTAAAATCATTTAATAATCAAATCTCTCATAAAATCATGTTTATTTCATAAACATTGCATCAAAAATCTTTTTAGGAAATCTCTCGAAGATTGACTCTTAAATTGATTAAAATACTCAAATCTGAGTATGACTTTTACAACAAAGGACAGTCCTAGGGAAGGTCAAGCGACCTTCCTAATCCTAGGGTCTCTAACTAATCCTAAAGTTAATCTAAAGACCTAATATACTAGTGCAATGCATGCTGGAATTTAAACAAATTAAACAAATATACATGAAGTCAATTCTAACAATGAATGAAAATGCTCCTAAATGCACACTAATTCCACTATAAGAACCTAAGCATATTTCTAAGTTGGATTTGGCCCTAAAATGATTTTTAGAAGTCATTTAAGACCATTTTCAATTCCGGACAGATTTGAAAATGGACTTTAAATCATTCTAAAAACTTTGAAAAGAAATAATAAAAATCGTGTTAATTACCTAGCATGCATCCTACATGAATATACTACAAGAATACTATAATAATCATGCGAAAACATGGCTTAAAAATGATAATAAAGTCATTTTAAAATATATATTCAAATCTGGACAGATTTGAATACATACTTTAAATAGCCTAAAAATCATTTTTAATCCATGGAAAATAATGAACAAACACCCTAATATGCATACTAACATAATATGCAAATTTAACCTACAAAATATACATAAAATCATGGCTTAAAAATGCTATTTAAGCCTCATCTAAGCCCATGTTCAAATCTGGACAGATTTGAACCTTGACTCTATGGGACTTAATTAGCATAATTAATCCATTCAAAATAATGAACAAAAATCCTAACTAACATGCTTGACTAGATTATTACACAAAATAACATCAAAACTAACAAAAGTATGCTTAAACAATTAATTTAAACACAAGGGGAGGATCTTACCTTTGCACGCTCCCTCGTACACAATTTATACATTCAAACCATATATCGAGTGTTTAAATAATCATAAAAACACGAAAGAAAGACTCAAGACTCACTACAAAAATGCCTCAACATACTTACACAATCATGGATATCATATAATCATCACAAGATTTCAAAAATCATGCAAACACATTGAAACATTATCCTAAGCATGCTTACTAACATAAAATCATAATGAAAGACACCCTAAACATGCTTACTAACATAAAATCATAAAAAAGACATTCTAAACATGCTTACTAACATAAAATCTTAATAAAAGACATCTTAATCAAACCTACATATTCCTAAACACACAAATATACTACTGTCCTATATAAGAAAAATGAACTACATCCTATTCTAACATGCAAACATATTAAACAAATACCATGGATAATCAAACTCAAGCTAATATGATATTATCATGCATGAACAAGCAAGAGACTATCCTATCATATATAACAAACACATAAAATAGGAGATGATTCATCTCATATGAAAATGAAAAGAAATTCCACCATAGCATAGAAGAAGATTTACATGAGAATGAAATATATGAAAACAAAGATAGAACACTTACCCCTCTTCTCTCTTATTGGCTACCTTTCTTCAAGCTTCAAAGCTTTGAATCCTTTCTTCTCTCCCTCTTCTTCACTCTGGTTCTCTCCTCAATTGATGAACCAAAAAACGAATTTCTAAACCCTAGCCTCTTTAACTCTTTGTGAACCCCCCTCCTCTAACTCTATAATGAAGCATATATAGAGCTAGGGTTTAAAACTTTGAATGGTTAGGATTTAATGCACTAAAATCCATCATAGGGCTTAGAATGAATCCCTCTAGGGTTTACAAGCTGAGTTCCTTGGAAAATCCCCCAAAAAATCGAATCAAATCGGCCAAAATAGGTGAAAAACTTCCAAAAATAAAAAATGGGGTCAACCATCCTGGTGACCATCCTAGCCTAGACGGCTGGCTGTCCTGGGCTGGACGGTTGGCCGTCCTAGCTAGGACGGTCACCGTAGTGACTTTCCCAAATTTCCCCAATTTTCAATGGGATTTTGTATTTTGGTCATATCTTGGTCAATTCTCATCCAAATTCGATGATCCAGGTATCAAAACGACCGTGTTTTGATCCTCCACACTTTTAGAAGGTTTTTGGGTAAAAAATAATTGACCATGGTCAAGGGTTTTGGTAAAAAGCTAGCCAATTGACCCGGTTGTGCCAAAATTGGTCAAATGACCATTCATTGTTTTATAAAATCGATCAATTAGGCTTGCTCCACTTCTAAAAACATGATTTTAATATGAAATTGGTATTTGAAAACATGTTTTGAAAATCTTTAATTTTGGTGAAAATGACCAATTCACGGTCGATTTGAATAAAAACCTAATTCAGTTCATTCTTACCCGTAGGATCGATTTTGGGCGAATCTATCCCAACCATTCAAAGGTTCAATTAGCACTCCAACTACACTCCCCATATCCATATAAACCTCATGAAACAATCCGTTTCGAATTCGGAGGTCATTCGGAAATTATATGAGAAAAAGGACGATAATGCCCTTCAAGTCGCAAAAACCCTAATTACCTATCGAACTCTCATCAGAATGCCATGAAAATTTACAGAGATGTTCTAAAACACCTCAAAAGTCAAATGCAATACAAATGGATTGATTCCAATCTAAATGTACACATGAAATAATGAATTGTCGTTTTCCTCAGAAAAGGGCAATTTGGGTAGTTTAGTCTTTACAAGGCCAATTCCTCACCAAGTAATCTACTCTTCGAGCTGATCATTTGTATAAAAATATGGTAGAAATAATTGGTAAAAATGGGGTGTCCACAATAATTCCTTATCTTAAGGGAGTCCTAAGGAAGTGCAAACACTTCCCTTAATCGTAGGATATCTGGAACACCTTTCCTACTTGTATCTAAACTCTAACAAGAATAAGGACACATCCTAAGCATGTTCCTAAACAAGAAAGTCAATGCAAATGCAACTCTAGCATGTAAAGGACTCTAATAATGATGCGAAAATGACCCTAACCATTTTTAAGTTGTCCTGGACTTGATTTCTAACCTAAATGCCTAAAAATACATTAAACTAAAGTGACTAACGGATGTTTAAGTCGCTGGACAGCAACTTAAACATACCTAAAAACACCTTAACTCAATGCTAAAATATGCCAAAATGACCTAACTAACAGTGCATGCTTTCTACAATGTCAATATGTGATAAAAAAAACAATAAAAACCACCATTTATGCTTAAACATGAACATATAACATCACAAGCATCAAAAAGACTTCACAAGGGAAGGAAAATACCTTCGCAAGCTCCCTCGAACCCTTAGATATTCAAACATTCAAAAACCAAAATGCAAGTAATAACATATTTTCATCAAAAACCATAAAGATGATGCCTTTAAGCTTATTTACACATGACTATGCAAGACCCTCTTAAAAAATAAGCAAACTATTTTAAAACATACTTAAAACAAGTATATTAATACTACACTTAACATCAATCATGGCTTCATGCATTCCCATGTAGAGCTATGAACACATACATGTAATAATACCCAAAATCTCACAATTTATGTTAAGAACAGCAACTATGAAGAATTAGCACATGCTCCAAACATGAATTATCCACATAATAACACCCTAAGACATGCTCTTAATATTCATACTTAAGCTATCATGCTTCTAGAGTAAGAAATATGCTACCTCAATATGAAATAAAGACAAATAATCAAACTATGCAAAACTAACTCAAAACAGTGACCTATATGCATCCTAGATTCATCCGAACATGCAAGACTTATGCAATTACTACTCCTAGATATGAATGTCTAATCTAAACATACATTCATCTTCTACATTATGAATGTAATTAGAAGAAATCAAAGCACACATGCTGAAATTACTTTAACTACATCAAAATTCCTAAAAATCAACTATGTTAATCAATTAAGCATGCTAAAACTAATGGGAGGGGTTTTTACTTACCTTAGCCTTCTTCTTCCTTGCTCCGAGCCTTCTTCTTCAAGCTCCAATAGCCTCCAATTTCGTAGCTAGGGTTCTAGAGGCTGTTATAAGTGCCAAAAGTCTCCCAATGTAAAGTTAGCTCCCTTAAACTTGATTCCTAAGTGATATATTTATAGGAAAGACCTCAAATTGATCAATGGCTCACATTAAAACGCTAGGGAATGATCCAAAGGTTCTAAATGAGTCTTCTAAAGTCCCCAAAGTTGAGCCAAGTGTTCCAAGCTGAGCTAGATAGGGTCCAACGCAACAAAACTCTCAAAACTCGAAAATCAAGATAAATAGGCCAATGGCTCGGGTGACCATCCACCCTAGGATGGTTGGCCTTCCCTAGGGGGACGGTCATTGAGTCTCCAGGCCTATTTTGCTCTATTTTGGGCCTAACTCAGCCCATTTCGACCCGGTTTCATCTTTTCTCGGCTTTTCGGGCCCGTTTCAAATCCAAATTCAACGATTCAAGCGCCAAGACGATCGTGATTCTATTCTCCATGTTTTGAGAAATGTTCAAAGTGAAAATGCATTAACCGAAGTCAAAGTTTTTGGAAAAAGCCGACCGATTAGCTGTTTTGGGCCTGTCGGACCTAAATTAGGGTTTTGAAATCTGCTAACCAATCGCTCTCGAAATTATTTCTATTTCTCGAAAAAAATTTTAAAATCATTTGAGAAATTGTTTTAAAGCTTTTGAAGGCTTTGGTTTAATAAAAAGATCGAATCCCGACTGCTTTAGGTGAAAACCCTAATCTGAGCTTAAAAGGGCCATTTGGGCCTTAAGAGCCTAACATGAGCCCGAAGGCTCAATGGACCTTGCCACTGATCAACTTAGCTACCAAACACACCCTAATTACCCATGCAAAAATCTCGGGACAATCCGAAACCAGCTCGAAGATTTTTAAGTGCTTTTGCGATCCAAACGACAATACTGCCCCTTAAATCATAAAAGGCTTAATCACCTATCAAGCCCAACTCAGAATGCAGTGAAACCTGACAAGGGCATCTATAGACTCTCTAAAAACCTAATGAAAAAATAACCGACTCAATCTGACCTAAAAACCACATGCGATAACGACCTTTATCTAACTACTCAAAAGGGTAAAAATGGCAACTTAGGGTTTCAACACCCTATTTCACCTCAAATCACAAGCAACCATCCATGACTCTATTCATGGTCAAAAATGGACGCTTGGGGTTTTATGTTACTGTATCACTTCGGCATAGGGGTTACCCTATGCGGGGTGTTACACCACCCATTTGATATGATAACCCTTTGGAATGCAGTTCTTGGCATCTTTTGTACAAATTAAAAAGAAGAAAGGGGCTAAAGTAAGGGATTGCCTTGAGGCAAGAGCCTTGGCAAGATAAAGGAATTCTTGAGTAATCCTTTGAGAGGATGAGAAAATCAGAAATCTATTAATCCAAAAAAGCAGAATAGCTTAAACCCTTGTTCGAAGGGAGAACATAAGATTGAGATTGGCCCTCGGCTAAGAAAGCAGTAACTTCATATCCAAAAGGTAAAACACTAGATATTTCACATACATCTATGACTGTAGGTGGCATAGGGCCACATGGAAAGTGAAAACAGTTAAAAGTAGGGGACCAGAAGCATAAAGAGGCAGCAAGGAGCTTACCATTGCGCTAAAAACTTTTTGTGGATAGAGAAATTGCGTCATGAATTCCAATTTCATGCCATTCTTGTTCTTTGAAGCCCTTTGCCCTCTCAACCCAAGCATTCCATTTTGTTTCAACTTTGGGCCAATGACGAATGGGTTGTCCATCCCATTCAAGTTTCTTACTTTGCTGAAGTAGAGTTTGTTGCTCTTCAGGAAATGGAAAATGAGGTGTGAAATCTTTATTGATCTCTGCCTTGAAAGATGGTCCCAATACTTTGCATTTGGCATTGGATGGATGAGGGTTAAGAATGTATGGGTAAAGCTCTTCAGAGCGATATTTTAGGGTCAAGTGATGAAGATTGCTCAGTGGTCAAAGGAATAAAAAAAGCAGCCATTTTTTATTTAATAGAAGCTAGAAGGATTAGAAAAGGTAAAATGGCGAAAGAACTCAGTTAGTAGTTTTAAAGTCTTAATGATAAAGCAGAGTCGAAGCGACGTAAAGCCATCCCATCAATTCAAAACTCATAAATGACACTACTACAAAAAAGGGCAAAGACGACACTTTTTTTTGGACTTTCCACGACACTTTTGATAAGTGTCATTGAAGTGACCATATTACGACGCTTTTCTAAAAAGTGTCGTTAATAGTAATAAGTTTACGACACTTTTAACAAGTGTCATGAAAACAAGGTTTATAACGACACTTTTACACAAGTGTCGTGAAGACAAGGTTTATAACGACACTTTTACACAAGTGTCGTGAATACAAGGTTAATAACGACACTTATAAAAGTGTCATGAAGTCAAAGTTAACGACACTTCTAAAAGTGTCGTGCAAATTAATGTATTTGGCATCATCTTTTATTAACCCCATACGATACCGTTTCCCTTGTAGCTGATCACTCCCACCCTATTAATATTTTTTCACTCCCACCCCACTCATTCATCACTCCTGCCCTCTCTCTCTCTTTCTCTCTCAAGCTAGCTCTCGATCTCTGTTTGCGAAGAGGCAAAACGTACCCTAACCGGCCCTTCTTCATCCCTTAATAATTAATTATCTAGCATTCTCTCTCTGCATTCCATCACTCACGCCCACGTACCCTCTCTTTCTATGCGCTCACGAAGGGGAGAAACCCTAACCCTCAATATATCAGAGTGATCCAACGGTCAGTTGACCTTAATTATCTTTTACAACAAAAATTGCTTATTCATATTGTACAAATGCTAAAATGGGGGTACTATTTTGTAAAACCGACCGTTGGATGAGATGTTCCATATATACACATTGTGCATGAAAAAAATCACAAAGATCCGATGGTTGTTTTTTGAAATCGAAAACATTTAAATTGTTTAATTAAACTTATGTATCATATGGTTTTTATATATTCATATTGTACAAATGTTAATACGGGGGTACTATTTTGAGAAACCGACCGTTGGATAAGATGTTCCATATAAACCAATTAGTAAGTTGTTATTAGGGAACTTTAATTTCATTTATGTTATTGTATGAATCTTATTCATCTATAAAATGGCTTTTATATTATCATGTAAACTTGTGTTATTTATAACTGTTCATGATAATGTCCTTGAGTAGCATGATAGAGAATTGTATCTCAAGTGTTGAGATAGAGAGACATATGATTCTCAAGAACAGCTATTCTAGATATGTTCCTGATCATAGGTTTATTTATTTGGGCGATAATAAACCGTTAAGATTAGCTCAAGTTATACTAGCTCCAATGGGAGGATGGTGAGTCTCAAGCCATCTGTGTAGAGACACTATAGTAAACCTGTGGGTGCTTGTTAGAGAACAAGTACACTGAACGTGACCAATATGAGTACAGCTTATGGAGATGTATTTGAATGTCAAAAGCTGCTAATGTGTATAGTCACATTTGTAATCCTCATACCTGAGACACCACTGGTTATCTTATGTATGAATTACTAGAGTTTGATAGTATCTTGTACACCCTTAATCATGAGGATGTAATCGGTGCTCATTGGTTTTAGTAAGTTGTATATGAAGATAGGTGAGTGTGCAATAGGGGATCACCACCCTTAATATCAAAGGGAGAATGTCACAGTTAATTCACAAATAATAACTCAATGAAGTCTTTGGCCAAAGCAGAAGGTAACCAAGGAAAAGAGTTTTCATGGGTTAACCTAATTGAGTTTATATTTTGGTGAATGGCTAACACAGGATTAAGTTAGGGTTTGACATGAATCCATACCCGAATAACTTAATCGTGACATTGTTTGGTGAAGGATTATTTATTACACGAAGGGTTCATTTATATTCGTATATTCACCCACACCTAGGGCACGTCATGATATGTTGCTAGATGTCACTCATGACTAGTGTAGGCCTAATGATAAGTGTTATCATTGAGGGCAAAATTGGAATAGTTTCAATTGAACCAAAAATAGAAAGTTTCTATTTTGGGAAACATGCGATGTTCCTGAGCCACTACTAGGTTGGGGTGAACCCAATGGGTCACACACATTAAAGCTTAAGTGATCTTCTTGAATTTGTGAGAGGGGATATTCTAATTTGTGTATGAGTTTAATCCTTATTATTAAGGGTTAATAATTAAAAGGATTAAGGATACACTAAACTAGGATAAAGCTATTCTTATATGGTGTTTGGTCATGCTAGCACTAGTAACCAAACATCATTGAAAGAGGAGAGAGTCTATAAATAAGAGGGATAGGCCTAGGGTTTCATAATCCAACTAATTAAAGTGAGCCTCTCTCTCTCATTGCCGCCACTCTCTCTCTCTCCCTCTCAAGCTTGCATTCTCTTCAAGAGTCGTGGAGATCAAGGAGTTCAAGGAGTCTTAGGCTCGTGTGGACTTCATTGGAGGCTTCCATATTTTTGGAGCTCGAGGTTTCGCGAGGATTCACGGCAAGGATTGGAGGATAGCATCTACAAAGGAACACAAGTAAGCTTTAATTAATGTTTGATTAATTGTTTTGATTCGTTTTTATAGTTTGAGTTCGATTCTTGGATGGATATCAATGGGAAATTTTTATTGTTTACATTCCGCTGCGTTCCCATGGCGTATTCTTTCAGTGGTATCAGAGCCAACTCAAACCTATGATTCGAATCATGAATGGCATAGCTTGGCATGTGTTTAAAATATGTTTATTAATTGGAATCCTGTTTTTCTGGAGCATGCCCACTTGTTTGGCTTGTATCTTGATCAAAACATATCCAAATCGCATGAGGTCAGTCTTGTTTCGATCGTGACTCGATATAGAACGTTTCTATATCAATTTTGGATTTTTTACAGGCCATTAAGGCAGCGTTTGGAGGCAAAACAGCTGCTGGACAGAACACAGATTTTCTGTAGAATAGCCTTCGTGGGGTGGGTGACGGCTAGGGTGAAGGGGGCTGCCTCTAGGGTTTGAAACCCTAATTAAATTCAGTTATTCAAGGGTTTATAAACCCTAGATTGGACGGCCATGATTGATGGATGAGATTCCATCAATTTTAGAAACCCATTCATAATAGGAAACTTAGTAAGATTAGGAGTTGCCAATTTCAACTAGTTTCCTATTTGATAACCAATATCCTATTTAGTATAAGATACTAATTAGGTAAATTCTAATGAGATTAGAAGTTAATTAATAAGATTAATTAATTATTTGGTGGCTGGAAATTTAGAGTTTTAGAATCTCTAAGATGATAAGATAAGTTTCCTAATTCAAATAGATTTCTATTTTGCACTTTCTTTGATAGTCAAATTTTGTGTAAATTGCAATCCTTGTTGAAATAGGATATATATTATTTGATGACTCAAAATAGGTTTTTAGAAATCCTATTATTATTTTGATTAGTATATGATATTGGATATTCTATATTATCAAAATAAGAAACCCCAAGACCCAAACACCCATGAGATTCACGGCCACAATAGGGTTTACAAACCCTAGTGTGTCACGGCCACTAGGTGGCTTGTTTGTCATTCTTACTTCTTCACAAATATTTTATTGCATGTTTGTCTAAGTTATAAAATTATTTGGAAAGTTTTGTAATTCAAAAATGTGAGGAAAATAGAATGAAAGTGATATTGGGTTTTGGAAACCCTAATTGTCATTTTAGGGTTTTGAATTTAAACAAGTGTTGTTTTAGCATTTTAATTCGATTAAAAAGCTTGGGGGTCATCAATATTAATATATTAAGGTGTTCTAAAAGTTAGTACATGAAAATATATTGATATGATAATTTTTATATAATTTTGAAAGTCAAAACAGTATGTTGTTTTTCTGGGCAGCAACTTATATCATTTTGTAAAATCTTTGAAAATGGTTTTTATTGATTTTTACAATAGGCCACATGTCGACTTCACTAATATAAGGTCTTAACTAGTTATAGGAAGGGTTCCCATAATTTATTTTGACCTTTAGATAGCCGCACTAAGTATTTTGTGATCAATACTCAAATCTGTCCAGATCTGGAGTTGAAGTCACAAAACGCTTTAAAGTGATAACAAACGTTGGAATCACTTAACGAGACCCTTGCCATTGCAAAGAACACTGAAATTCCTAGTGAAATGAAGTGTTCTTGTATTTTAAAAGTTGTTTTAAAATGTGCAAATAATTATTACAAAACAGAGGGCAGATTCTTGGTGTTTTGAGAAAACACTAAAAGTAAAGTGTTACTTTAATTTTAAATACACGCCATTGCCATTTATCTTTTGTTCCTTTGAATGCTTTATTTTGTACAATTAGATTGTATAATAAATGGAAATTTATGGACTTAAAAGACCAATTAAAATGAGATGTGATTGGCCGCATGAGATGTGTTTTCTTTTATGGGTTATAAATTTAAGTTGTTAAATTTTTGTGATGTAATTTTAATTAAGGCTTGCATGCCTTCTCCCTATTCTCCCAAATGTATTCCCCTATTCCTTTATACCCTTTCTTTGTTTATTGTAAATATACTTTGAAGATCGAGAAGGTACGTGGTGGACCCGAGGATACATGGAGCAGTGGGAGGACAAAGAGAAGACCTTAAGAAGTTCTTTTCTTTTATGTAATAGTTAAAGGTTATAATTGCGATCACATAACCCACATTAGACCTAGGGCTCAGCTAATGGCTCTAGTTGGGCCCAACCTTAAAAGTCCATAAACTTTCCATAAGGCCCATATATATGCTAGATGTATGTTTTAGGGGCCCATTAACCATATTATTATATGTCCTTAATGATAGTGTCCCTTTCCTTAATGGACAGTGGGAGTATCATTATTGCACTAATAATAAAGAATGGTTAATAAATTTATATATGTGATATATGTATGCATGCAATGTATGTTTAAATCTGATGAGACCTAAAACCCCTCGTTTTCAAATTTAAATTGTAAGGAAGAGGCATACGAGTGCTTTATCCTAGCCTCCTACCATTACAAGATAGGTGGATTCTTGTGGTGGATGTGTTTAGCTGCAGATATGCGGGAACACATTCATTCTGAGGGTTCATACTAGCTTGTTACATATTGGATATCATGAGGTGCGATAATGGGGCATTCCAAGAACCTATTATGTGAGGGATGCAACATTTAATTGACCATACTCATGTGAATGGTAGGTGTAATTTAACTAAAGAGCACTATCCAAGAACCTATTATGTGAGGATACTGCAATTTAGTGGCTAAAGGAAGGTTGGAAATTGCTTGAGAAGCATTGGGTAAGAGTTATCCACCCCTTTGGATTAGTGGTCTAAGAACCTATTATGTGAGGTCCACTAATTCAAATGGGACCCCAATCCCCATTAAGAATTCAGTCCTGAATTCTCGAATCCTATAGAGGGTGTATGGGATTTGATAAAATAGTGGGAGACACCATAAAACTAAAGACTAAGTTATTATGGTATATTAAATGAAATGTTTTAATAATCTGTTACTTATTTTTGTAGATATCATAATGGTTATACTCACACAAATATATGAAAATGAAAATGAATATTTGACTGAACCTTATAAAGATAAGAGACTCATAGAATTTGGAAGAGTTCCTAATTTAGGATTTTATCTATCACTAAGCGATGCTTCCTCTTGGGTATTAGATACCGGTGCTAGTTCTCATATATGTAAAAATATTAAAGAACTAAGAGAAAGCAGAAAGTTAAGTCAAGATCAAGTTACCCTTCGAGTGGGAAATGGAGCAAGCGTTGCTGCATTAGCTGTTGGGACCTGTGACTTAAACCTTCCATCTGGACATGTCATGAAATTAGAAAACTGTTTATTTATGCTAGGAACAGTCAGGAACATTATTTCGGTTTCAACCTTATCTTGTTCTGGCTATGAATTTGTTTTCAATAGGGATAGTTGTACTATTTCTATTGGGAATAAATCTGTCGGTTCTGGCATATATTTAAATGGTTTATATTTCTTAAACATGGATGGTAGTATGAACTGTTTTTAGGATAGACATGATGCCAAGAGGCATAAAAGACCTCGAGATGAGAAAGACTCAACCTATGTATGGCATTTGAGATTAGGTTATATTAGTGAGGAGAGGATCAACAAGTTAGGGAAGGATGGGCAACTGGGCTCATATGTACTTGTACCCTTACCTACTTGTGAACCTTGTCTCATGGGTAAAATGACCAAATCGCCCTTTACTGGTCACAGTGAGAGGGCAAGAGACATACAGGGGCTGATACATTCTGATGTATGTGGACCTTTAAATAAGGTTGCCAGGGGTGGTTTCACCTACTTTATTACCTTTACCGATGATCACTCACGGTTGGGGACTGTGTATCTTATGAAACACAAGTCTGAATCTTTTGAAAAGTTCAAAGAATTCAGAGCTGAAGTAGAGAAACAAACTGGCAAGAGTATTAATGCTCTTCGATCAGATCGAGGAGGAGAATACTTAACCACTGAGTTTTAGAATCATCTGACTGAGGCTGGCATATTATCACAGTGGACTCCTCCTGGTACACCTCAGCTGAATGGTGTATCTAAAAGGAGAAATCGTACTTTGATGGACATGGTACGATCGATGCTGAGTTACACTGATATGCCAATATCCTTTTGGGGATATGCATTAGAAACAGCCGCTTATCTATTAAATAGGGTTCCTTCCAAATCTGTCCCTAAGACACCTTATGAGATATGGTATGGGAAGAAACCAAGCCTAAAGCATCTAAGGGTTTGGGGTTGCGTTGCATACGTTAAAAACCAAAATGCAACAAAACTGGAAGCGAGGTCAGACAAGTGTAGGTTTGTAGGGTACCCAAAAGAGTCTTTGGGATACTACTTCTATCACATTAGCGAAGAGAAAGTCTTTGTTAGTAAATTTGCTGTCTTTCTTGAAAGAGATTTCATACAAGAAGGAGGCAAAGGTCAAGTGATAGATCTCGAGGAATTATCCGAGAGTACGCAAACCAACACTGATACCACACCTGCCCCTGTTGAGGCAGTTCCTACTGTTACACCACCACTTCGTAGATCTGGTAGAATATCTGCTCCTCCTGTGAGATATGGGTATCTCCATGATTTTAGTGAGGAATTGTTACTTGGCGACAAGGAAAATCCAGATGATCCTACCACTTACGAAAGAGCGATGTTGGACATCGACTCGAGAAGATGGCAAGAGGCCATGCAATCTGAAATGGATTCAATATATTCCAATGAAGTCTGGACTTTAGTAAATCCACCTAAAGGTATAGTACCTATAGGCTGTAAATGGATTTACAAAAGGAAGATAGGCTCAGATGGAAAGGTAGAGACCTACAAAGCTAGGCTAGTGGCAAAACGGTATAATCAGAAACAAGGTGTTGATTATGAGGATACTTTTTCGCCGGTAGCCATGCTGAAATCCATTAGGATCTTGCTAGCTATAGCAGCATACTATGACTATGAGATATGTAGAATGGATGTAAAGACCGCCTTCCTAAATGGAAACATTGAGGAAGATCTTTATATGGAACAGCCTAAGGGCTTTATATCCAGTGGTGAGGACCACAAGGTATGCAAACTACAGCGGTCTATTTATGGACTAAAGCAAGCTTCTCGAAGCTGGAACATCCGATTCATCGAAGCGATCAAATCGTTTGGCTTTATTCAGAATATGGATGAACCATGTGTGTATAAGAAGGTTAGTGGGAGTGCAGTCACTTTTCTTGTCCTTTATGTGGACGATATCCTTATCATTGGGAATGATACGGGAATGATCTCATCTGTAAAGCTTTGGCTTTCTAGTAACTTCTCCATGAAGGATTTGGGAGAAGTGACCTATATACTGGGTATAAAGATCTATAGAGATAGATCTAAGAGGTTGCTTGGTCTCTCACAATCCATGTACATAGATAAGATACTGAAGAGGTTCAGTATGGAGAATTCCAAAAGGGGTTTGCTTCCTTTTAGACATGGAATTAATCTCTCCAAGGATATGTCTCCAAAGACAGATCAGGAGAGAGAGCATATGAGTAAGATCCCTTATGCATCTGCTGTGGGAGTCTTATGTATGCTATGCTATGTACTAGACCTGATATTAGTCATGCTGTAAGCGTTGTCAGCAGATATCAGTCTAACCCAGGTGAGGCACACTGGGTAGCAGTCAAGGGTATCCTTAAGTACTTGAGAAGAACTGAGGATTTATTTCTTGTCTATGGAGGAGATGAACTTAAAGTAGATGGTTTCACTGACTCTGATTTTCAGTCAGACATAGATGATAGAAAGTATACATCTGGATATTTGTTCATCTTAAATGGTGGAGCGTTTAGTTGGAAGAACTGTAAGCAGTTACAGTGGATTCCACAACAGAGCTTGAGTATGTAGCCACCTCAGAAGCGAAGCTGTTTGGAGGATATTGAATCGTTCAATATTATAATCTTATGTCTCATCAGAAGTCCAAGCACATTGAAAAGCGCTTCAATATGATTTGAGAAATCATGAATAGAGGAGATATCAGTATGCAAAGAGTAGCATCTGAGGATAACACCGCAGACCCACTTACCAAGGCTCTTACTCTGAAGACCTTGGAGCAACATCTTGAGCAGATGGGTATGAGATACATCACTAACTGGGTTTAGTGCAAGTGGGAGATTGTTAGAAGTGTGCCCTAAAACCAATTAGTAGGTTGTTATTAGGGAACTTTAATTTCATTTATGTTATTGTATGAATCTTATTCATCTATAAAATGGCTTTTATATTATCATGTAAACTTGTGTTATTTATAACTGTTCATGATAATGTCCTTGAATAGCATGATAGAGAATTGTATCTCAAGTGTTGAGATAGAGAGACATATGATTCTCAAGAACATCTATTCTAGATATGTTCCTGATCATAGGTTTATTTATTTGGGCGATAATAAACCGTTAAGATTAGCTCAGGTTATACTAGCTCCAATGGGAGGATGGTGAGTCTCAAGCCATCTGTGTAGAGACACTATAGTAAACCTGTGGGTGCTTGTTAGAGAACAAGTACACTGAACGTGACCAATATGAGTACAGCTTATGGAGATGTATTTGAATGTCAAAAGCTGCTCATGTGTATAGTCACATTTGCAATCCTCATACCTGAGACACCACTGGTTATCTTATGTATGAATTACTAGAGTTTGATAATATCTTATACACCCTTAATCATGAGGATGTAATCGGTGCTCATTGGCTTTAGTAAGTTGTATATGAAGATAGGTGAGTGTGCAATAGGGGATCACCACCCTTAATATCAAAGGGAGAATGTCACAGTTAATTCACAAATAATAACTCAATGAAGTCTTTGGCCAAAGCAGAAGGTAACCAAGGAAAAGAGTTTTCATGGGTTAACCTAATTGAGTTTATATTTTGGTGAATGGCTAACACAGGATTAAGTTAGGGTTTGACATGAATCCATACCCGAATAACTTAATCGTGACATTGTTTGGTGAAGGATTATTTATTACACGAAGGGTTCATTTATATTCGTATATTCACCCACACCTAGGGCACGTCATGATATGTTGCTAGATGTCACTCATGACTAGTGTAGGCCTAATGATAAGTGTTATCATTGAGGGCAAAATTGGAATAGTTTCAATTGAACCAAAAATAGAAAGTTTCTATTTTGGGAAACATGCTATATTCCCGAGCCACTACTAGGTTGGGGTGAACCCAATGGGTCACACACATTAAAGCTTAAGTGATCTTCTTGAATTTGTGAGAGGGGATATTCTAATTTGTGTATGAGTTTAATCTTTATTATTAAGGGTTAATAATTAAAAGGAATAATGATACACTAAACTAGGATAAACCTATTCTTATATGGTGTTTGGTCATTCTAGCACTAGTAACCAAACATCATTGAAAGAGGAGAGAGTCTATAAATAAGAGGGATAGGCCTAGGGTTTCATAATCCAACTAATTAAAGTGAGCCTCTCTCTCTCATTGCCGCCACTCTCTCTCTCTCCCTCTCAAGCTTGCATTCTCTTCAAGAGTTGTGGAGTTCAAGGAGTTCAAGGAGGCTTAGGCTCGTGTGGACTTCATTGGAGGCTTCCATATTTTTGGAGCTCGAGGTTTCGCGAAGATTCACGGCAAGGATTGGAGGATAGCATCTACAAAGGAACACAAGTAAGCTTTAATTAATGTTTGATTAATTGTTTTGATTCG
>JAESVK010000644.1:0-13616 GCA_017140935.1 Hamamelis virginiana | reverse complement strand
ATTTTTATTGTTTACATTCCGCTGCGTTCCCATGGCGTATTCTTTCAATAAACACATTGTGCATGCAAAAAATCGCATAGATTTGACGGTTGGTTTTTGAGAAAACATTTAAATTGTTTAAACTTGTATGTGTATCATATGGTTCTTAATTCATATTGTACAAATGTTAACACGAGGGTACTATTTTGTGAAACCGACCGTTGAATGAGATGTTTCATATATACACATTGTGCATGCAAAAAATCACATAAATCTGACGGTTGGTTTTTGAAAAACCATTTAAATTGTGCGTTTAAACTTATGTATCATATATTGTTCCAGCTAGCTTATATATATATATATATATATATATATATATATATATATATATATATATATATATATATATATTGTACAAATGTTAACATATGAGGGTAATATTTTGATAAACTGACCGTTGGATAAGATGTTCCATATAAATACATTGTGTATGCAAAAAATCACATAGATCCGACGGTTAGTTTTTTAGAAAACATTTAAATTGTTAAAAACTTATATGTATATCATATGGTTCTTATTCATATTGTACAAATGTTAACATGGAGGGACTATTTTGTGAAAACGACTGTTGGATAAGATGTTTCATATAAACACATTGTGCATGCAAAAAATCACATAGATCCGACGGTTGATTTTTGAGAAAATATTTAAATTATTTAAAGTATGCAAATTTAATATCATAATTTTTATAACACTTATAAAAGTGTCGTGCAAATGGGTGTCGTTTTGCGAATTGCTCTGTGCCGTTTTGGCCAAGCATATAATAAGTAGTTTTGGCTCCAAAAATTTCACATTTTGCGCTGAAACCCCAGTCCCGCCTAGGGATGTCAATTTCGTGAACTTACCCTCTGTCCCTCACAAAGTCGCGCCGCTGCTCTCCGTCGTCGAATGCCATTCCGCCAACCTTTTGGTTCGCAAGTCCTCCATCGACAACCATCTCCATCACGGGCGCACAACCCATCGCCATCTCCACCCCCGCTGCTCACAATCACGGCCACAGCTCACCCCGCTGTTCACCTCAGTCACGACCACAGCTCACCCCGCTGTTCACCTCTTTTCGCTGCTGCTCATAGTCACGGCCACCGTCGATTCGCCGTTCTCGGTTCACCTCACCCTGCTGCTCACAGTCACGGCATTGTGTGTACTTGTATGTCTCTGTCTCTCTCTCTTTATATATATATTTAATATCAAAACCTTAATGATGAAAAGAATGAGATTAATTGAAAACCCTAATTTATTTCTTTTTTTAATATATTTTCTTGGCAACAAAAGGGGGCATTAGGGTTTTGATATGGTGTCTGTTCGTATAAATTTTGAGTTCCATTTGACTTTAGTCTATTCAGTTTATGGATTTTGATGAGTCCTGTTCAATCTGGTGGCATTTCAGGCAATTATTATTATAAGAAAACACAATTTAAGGTTCTTATTCCCAAATCAAGAATTTACAATATAATCTTTCACATATGTCTTTCTCTTTATTTTTTTTTTCTTTATAATTTCTAAATGAGAGTTACTGTCTTGAGTAGATTTTGTAATTTTATTTTTTTGATTCACATATATTTTTCTCTATTTTTCTTTGCATTTGTTTGATAAGGTAAGGAAGATAAATTGAAATGATTGTAGTATGTGAAGATTGGGATCTTTGGGTGGCATTTATTGGAAGGAAGACATTGAGAGAGCAAATAGCAGAGGAAGGTTCATTTTTCATTTAAAGTTGTGGCTTTGTGGGACTGAGTGCTCATGATCTAGAGCAAGCAAACCATTTTTAATAACACGAGGTTTCGGAGAAGAGCAGTGAGTCAATGATAATGAGACCTCTGTGAATGAATACTACTTATTTAGCAGTGATGAAGGTATTGCTAATGTTACTTCTTAAATTTCTCATGTGATTGTCGTGTCCCTTTTATACTTGTTTCTTATTTTTTTTTTAGAATTTTATTTATCAGTGTGTCTGTATTGTGTTGTGTTTGTATCCCATATCTGTATTTGTGCTATGTAGATTGAAGAGAAACATTTTGATTATTTGGAATGGTGAAACAGATATTTTGGTGACCAACCCAAATAGCTGGTTTGAGACATTGCAAATGATCTCTCTTTTTCTCTCCTTGAATCAATTAGACCACGTCTTTTTATTTACAAGTACTGAGGCTGGAGAAACATAACTATATTAATTAACGGTGCTTTGTGCTCAACTATTTTGGAGTTGGCAGCATGAACCGCTGCTCCATCCTCTCACTGAACACACATAGTTCAACTTCCATGCAATTTCCTCTTGTTGTATCTTTTAAATTTCTTTTTACTTGCAGGAGTTACTTATTCCAGTTATGGAAATTGGGAAGTGGCTTCTTTCTCTGGTCAACTGGGATGATCCTATGAAATCATCGTTGTTTTGTTCAGTTTTCGGGTACATCATTTGCAGGTGAGGCACTTATTTGAGTAATCTTATAATTGGAGAGCATGATGACCATAACAAATTCTTCATTTTTTTTTTAATTGATGATAACCTAAATACCTAATGGAATGTCCATTCTCATTTCGAGGGACGAAAAAATTTAAGAAAGGAAGGTCTTAATGCTGTTGAATGAGGTTTGAATATGGAGTTTCATCAGGTCCTGTGGAGAGGGAACCATACGTCCCAAAATTTGTTGAAGTCAATTATATTGAAGGTTCAAATGAGAAAAAGTGGACTAGTAGGGATTTCCCGTGGACAAAGAAACTGGAGGTGCTTTTCTTCATTGATATCCAAACTCTATCTGCATTACATGTTCTTCTGACTTTTATTTTTGCATTGTATCCACTTTCAGGCCAATAACTAAAAAGTGTTTGGAAACCACTCATTTCGCCCCAACCAAAGAGAGGTCATCAATGCTACAATGAGTGGATATGATGTTTTTGTTTTAATGCCAACAGGAGGCGGAAAAAGCCTAACATATCAGGTAAATTTTTTTCTTAGAAGCCCTTGTCAGTTATGGTGCTTCATTCTGTTCATGCTAAGAATTTAACATCTAATTATGACTTTATTCTAGAGTTCTTTTAGAAAGCTAACTCAGCCTGAATGCGCAAAACTTGGACTCTGTTTGCTAGTATCGTTTTTCACTTTCTACTCCAGTGGCAAACCCTGATTTTGGATTTTCTATTTTAAACAAATCCTGAACTTCTATTTTCCTTAATACAAGATCCTTGGACATTTTCTCTTATTAGGGCTAGATTGGACGAAACAGAACCTAGTATTGGGGCTTAGAATTGAAATTGGGTTTCCCAGTTCTAATTTATGTGTATGGAGGCTCACAAGAATTTGATTTCTAAATTCCCAACACAATTTCTATGGAATTAGAAGCTGCTTAAAACCAAGCATGCTGATTCTTTGTGGGTAGGGGTTGGTTTTCCAGAATTATAGGATTTGAATTGAGGGTTCTCTTCCATCCTGATAAAAACACCCAAACCTCCATTCCCGTCTTCTTTCTCTCCCCTGCTACCTCTCTCTGCCATAGGGCTTTGGGTTCCTATATACATCCAGACTTCTATTTATTATGAAATGCACCTTTGTTACTTTATTTTTTTCCTTATTTAGATTAAATTTTTATCAGTACATACTTGTTGAGTATTCCCCGTTTTTTTTTTCCTATACTATCCTTGATGGTGATGAGTCCCTTCCATAAGGATATATTTTAGATTATGGTTTTGTACCTTCAAATGCTGTTGAACATACAATGCAGCCATTAAGACTTGCTGTACAAATATGTCAGTTAATTTTGGGTATGGCTGGCAAGAGATTAGGCCTCAATTCCCACTGGTTATAGAAGCTCAAGTCCAATCTGAAACTAGTTTTTACATAATCAAGCAACCCACCTGATTATATACATGTTTAGGTTGATTATCTTTACCTTTAAGCAATGCCATTTCTAGCAGGATCTTGTTATTAACTTATTATGGTTGAAGCCACAAGCTAGAACCTGGTCAAGTGGTCATTCAATATGTGTGTGCAGCTTAGTTCTCATTCACCTACAATGCTCTGCCCTGCTTTTCCCTTTAAACCAGCCTCCTTACACGCTCTCATTCCATGCTTTAATTATCATATTTAGAAATTGCTGTAAGCTTCATTGGCTTTATGTTAGAACTTAGAACAGAAATGTTATTCAGTATTGCAATCTTTCTTACAAGGCCAATATTGCGCTGTTTGTTGTTTATATTCCCTTATTTTGTATCGAACATGACATACATGTCTAGTTGTACTTGCATTGCATTTTGTTTTCTAAACATGGTCATGGTAAACACCTTGTATCCATGTTAGGTACTAACACCTATGTATGTCTGTCTCATTGTTTCTCATATTGATATTAAAGAAAGACTATAGCAGCTAGAGTATACTTTGGATTAATACATACTCAATTATGTCAATAATTTTCCAGCATTAACATTAATGGTGAAAGAATGAATTTTCATTTTCCCTTCTCATGAGAGGATGATTTAGATGTAATAGAACCATCTATTTTTAAATTTTTGAACAAAAATTTTGTACTCGATAAACATGTACTTTGGATATGTTTGAGGTAAATGTGCACTTTGGATATGTTAGTTTGAGGTAAACAAGCACCTTGGATATATGTTGATAATTAAGTGCACCATATTTTGCAATTCTCTTTTATGCATGTGTAATGATGGTATGGGACGTTAGGAAATATAATTTTATATGTAAAAACAGGTGAATACAGGTCACTGCAAGAGGAGGCAAAATAACAGGTGTTAAAAAAAATAAAAAAAAAATAAAAAAATAAAAAAAAAATACTGGACTAATTTAACGACACTTATAAAGTGTCATCGTATGTCTAAGATTTTACGACACTTTTAAAAAGTGTCGTTCTAAGACACTTTATAATGACACTTCATAAAGTGTCGTGCAAGTATGATTCGTTATGACACTTTATGAAGTGTCGTGCTAATATAAATTGTTAATGACACTTTTTAAATGTCGTGCAAGGTTGAAGTTTTACAACACTTCAAAAAGTGTTGCAAAAAACTTTTCACGACAGTGCGATAGATGACACTTCCCAAAGTGTCGTGAATCCAAAATAACGACACTTTTTGAGTGTCGTGAATGAGGGTTTTTGTAGTAGTGTGAGTTTCTCTTAATGTGGGGGTATGTTTACCATTAAAAATAACCGCCCAATAAAATTTGGACTTGTGGCAAGTAGTTTAAAAGGAAAAAGGTTCGATCCTTTGAGCCAGTAAGAAACTACCATGTGTTTTTGATAAATGGGATGCAAGACACTGGATTAATATGTTGAAATAACTGCTAATAACCGCCAATTAGTGGTGTTATTCTTTAGAAAATCAATTGTATTTAACGAATTTTAAGTTTGAATGAAGAATAACTAAATCAATAGTATTTAATGTGATGTTGTAATTGGATTGGAGACGGATAGGCAGAATTTTTTCAAACCAATCACAATGCAGCAAGGTTTCATAGTAGCGGTGCATATAGACTCCAAGCATAATTAATGCAGAAGTTTATAACACTTGTCAATTCCTCATTCGACACAGATTGAAGGCAATTATCCCACAAGTCTATAAATAGAAGAAGAGTCCTCCATGCAAAGGGTTCCACAACCACACAAGACTCACATGTTTTATATTTATCTTTCTATTCTCATCTTAATGTCTCTCTTTACTTAGGACTTCTCTTCTCATCCCATACTCTGTAGGCCTCTCTTTTAATTCGTCTAAGATCTCTCTCCCTTATCCCTCTATCAGTTTCTTCTAAGATCTGTCTCCCTCTTCTTTCTATCATTTTATGTCTAATTCTTTAACATAGAATCCTTGCTTCGAAGGACTTTAACAAAAGTGTATAATTGCTGTATTTGAAATGGAGGTAATAATATAATTATGTGATTTCTTCGAATCGTTTTATTTATTATTTTTCCTTTTTACATTTCAAGTTATCTTAATTATTTTGCCTTATATAATTAATTAAAAGTCCTTTTCATTGAGGTAAAGCCGAATTGTCACAATTGCCTGATTATATTATTTTGGCTCGATTATTTTCGAACCAATCATATACCTTGAAAAGGTACAAGGTCAACTTTTCTGGCACGTACCCCACTAAGCCATCTTGAAGATTTCTTGAATGAATAATTACAAAACACCTATGTGCGCTGTATAACATAGAAAAGAAACACCCCCAATCTAATAACAAAAATTAGCACATACCAGTTGCTCGTACGTGTTACTAGGACACGTGCCCCTGTATCTGTTCATAGCAAAATAGCCCACGAATCATAATATGACACGTGGCTAAATAAGGATAAAAATGAAGGATAAAAATTCGTGAAATTTTGTCTGCGTACTGCAATAATTTACCACTAAAATTACTCATATGCATACACCATAGAATTCTATGAGATACACATGAATTGAACTTAATCACAATACTTGGATCAAATACCAGTTCCTCGATGTGGAAAAATAATAAAGAAAATTAGAATGTCAGGCTAGGGGACATATCGTCTAAAGCATGCACATTTCTGTATCTCCCATGGCTAACAAGCAGGCTATGCATATACATAGCATCCTAGCAAGATATCTTGAAACTCAAACCCGAACCTTTCAACTTTTCTTCAACAACCATGTTCATGTGTTCTGCCATAGAAGGAGTGAGATAATTGGCCCAGTCTCCCACCACAGCTTTTCTAAATAAGCTTTGAATTTCAATGCCATAGAACTGACCTGTCTTGTTTGGCTCCAACTGTTTCAAGTTTTTGAAGCTACACAGCCTTGATATTTCTTCAATCGCTCCATCACTCTCCTCAGCTGAAAATGGGTATCCCAAGAACTCCGCTAAACACTTCACGTGAGAGATAATATCTTCTTTCATATCCTCATACTTTAAGAACAACAACTTATGAGGATTCTCCAAGTTAGCCTTCCAATACCCCAACACATTGTCCCAAAAAGCCCCAAAAGGGGAGATTCCCTTACAAAACAAGTCAAAGGCGTCCTCTATCGTTAATAGCCCCTTATGGTCTGGCCTTGCCCTGCTCAAAAAGTGCCAGAAAGAGTTGAAGTGGTCGAGCGGATTCCGACAGATATACACAATCTTGCACTTGGAGGTCTTGACAGATTCAGGGAGCACTGAGTAATGAAGGTGAGACGCAAAGAGTCTCGGCTGAGAAATATTGGAGAGGTCTGGAATTTGGTTATTGCCATAAACCCTAGTCTCAAAAAATGGGACAAGTTCATGGGGAGTGTTAGTGAGCAAAGGATTATCAGCAAGCGTATAGCGTTTGCGGTTCACAATGGTAAACATCAGTGCCTTCAACCAAGTGGTACCAGATTTGGGGAGGGAAGCAAGTATCAAATCAGTGTTATAGGCCTTGAAGTGCCTTTGGGTGGAGATTATGGCTGGAACATGACTGGCTTCGGTCCATAGGCCTTGAAACTTGTAGAGATATTGAGTTCTCCACCCTTTGTCTTTGGGTAGTGTAAGAAGCAGCTCTTTCATTTCTTTGCTCAGACCCTCTTCATCATCTGGTGTTTGGGTTCTAATGGGTTGTGTATAAGCCATGAAAAGTGAAGAAACTAATATTGGAAATATCACAATAGTTCGAATTCAAGAGCTGTCTATGTTACGAACCCACATCCCACCTATATATGCACGTATCTCTCATAAATTAACCATATGAATAATATAGAAAACAGTAAAAAATAAAAAACATACCTACATTTGAAAATTATTTATTTGCTAATTTTTATATTTTAACCCTTGACGATACTGAATGGTATATACCCATCGTCACCATTGATGTTATGTCTCATGGGATGGTGATTAGTTAGTTTTGAACCAACAAGATTCTCAAAATTGAAAATCGATCAAATTAACGAATGATCCTCAAAATTTAACATCACAACTGATCGAGATAAAGAGGACATGTATAGACCCGTATATGCATCAATACTTTTCTTATTAAGATATCTTGATAAAACTTTATTAGCCTTCTTAACCTATAAAATAAATGCGACTAAGTATTAAGTGGGCTTTGGAAGGCTAGGATTAGTTTTTGTTCTATTTCAAAGGTTATAATTAATTAAGTAGGACGAGAAAAGTTAGGGAAAATGATTCAAAAGTTTCATTTTGAGTTCTTTTTTACCCAAAATTTCTATCATCTTTTTATTTTACCTAGAAGTCCAAATGTAATTTTATTTTATTTTACCCAAAAGTCCAAGCACTTCCAAAAAATTGATCTATGTATCAGTTTTCCAAACACTTTCAAAAAAACTAATCTATGCATCAGTTTTCTACAAAATGATCAGTCTCTGTAAAATCAAAGAGCAAACTGATGTGTTTCTCATTAAAAAAAAAATTTGGATAAAGTGAAAAGATGACAGAACCAATCATCTTAGGTAAACTGATGTGTTTCTCATCAAAACCCATCATATCTTTTTTTTGGGTGTAATCAACCATTCAATTTCAAACGTCTGTTTATTATTATTATTATTATTATTATTATTATTATTATTATTATTATTAGGGCAATTTACATGAATAATCCTAAGTTTCCAAAATATTACGCCCACGAACCCGATCCAAAACTAATTACGGAAATATTTTTTTTGGACAGATATACCCTCCACTGATATGGGTATTTACAGAAAAACCATTGAAATAGTCAAATTTATGCACGGATTTCTTTAAAAAAATTGAAGAATACCCAATAATAAAAACAATACCCAATTTTGCATATAATCCCCAATCCCCAATAAAACAAAGAATCACCTGAATTACTAATAATCACCAATACCCAATATGACTAAGAATGCCCAATTTTGTTAAGAATCCCCAATCACAAAAAAAAAAAAAAAAAAAAAAAAAAAAAAAAAAAAAAAAAAAAAAAACATCATGATGAATGCTAGTCAAATCAGTTCACGTTTTCCAAGAACTCCCAATCAATCATATCCGGTCCCAAACGTATAAGTTAACTTAACTAAACTTAATTAACTTAATTATGTTTTCTAATGATACTTAAGAAAATAATTTATTATTGCTTGGTCAAATATAATGTGATTGATTGGAATGCATGATGTGACAACTTAAGATTGCTAATTGGGGATTATGTATAAAATTGGTGATTCCATATTATATTGAAGGTTGGGGATTATATGATAAATTGGGTATCATGTGTTAAATATTGGAGGACATTGAATGACATGCTTGATGTGACAGATTGAAATTGAGGATTATTAGAAAAGTTGGGGATTGTGTATAAATTTGGGGATTGGGGATTGTGTTTACTATTGGGGATTATGTGTAAACATGGTGATTCTGTGCAAATATGGGTATTGGGGATTAAATGATAAATTGGGTATTCCGTAAAAAATTGGTGATTGGGGACTCTGTAATAAATTGGGGATTTCGAATAAAATTGAGGATTACGTGTTAAATTGGTGATTATGTGTAATAATTTTTGTAGGGGGACATTGAATGACACGCATGATGTGACATATTGGAATTGGGGATTATTAGAAAAGTTGGGGATTGTGTATAAATTTGGTGATTGGGGATTCTGTTTAATATTGAGCATTATGTGTAAATATGGTGATTCTGTGCAAATATGGGTATTGGGGATTCTATGATAAATTTGGTATTCTGTGAAAAATTAGTGATTGGGGACTCTGTAAAAAATTGGGGATTGCTTATAAAATTGGGGATTACGTGTTAAATTGGTGATTATGTGTAATAATTTTATTAATAAAAAATTCGGGGGACATTGAATGACCAGCATTAATTGTTGAAGTGACATAAAGTTGATTGGAGATTCTTAACAAAATTGGTGATTGTTAAATAAATTGGTGATTGGATATTCTATTTATTTTTGGGGATTACGTGTAAAATTGGTGATTCTTTACAAAATTGGTCAAACTTCAATTTTAGGGGTAATTTCGTCCAAAAAAACAGTAATAGGTGTATATCCGTAATTATTTTTGGATCGGGTTCGTAGGCGTAATATTTTGAAAACTTGGGATTATTCATGGAAATTGCCCTTATTATTATTATTATTAACAATGTAAAATCTTATAAAATAATAAGTATGCAAAAAAAGAATGACAAAACACAACCAATATAATTAACTTTTTTTGTTTTGTTCTTCTCTCTCTTTTGGCTCGTACGCGTGCCTCAATGTCTAATTTCATTAAATATCTCATTTTTTGTTAGGCAACTAGAAATTATTAAAAGAGCAAAGAAGCCACACTAGCTAGATCAATTGGTAAAGCCATATCCACTAAACATTTATTATGTTCTAAAGTCAGCACAGACACCGTCACATGGATTGTCTGCTTTTTAATTCATTCTCAGAAAAAACTTAAAAAACTTCCATATATTTTAATAAGTGGTGTTGCAGGCATTTAATTTAGTGCCTGCGTGGCAATAAAGTTTTGTGATTTTGTCATGTGGGTTTGACCGATCCATTTTTTGTGGAAAGGGTATCACACATAGTTTGACTCATCGATTTTTGGATTGTCAGGATCGAGAGAGAGATCAATGGTCCTAGTTGCTGCTCAAAATTCATAGTAAATGCTCGATCCACTAATTTACCAAAAAAAAAAATGCCTCGATCCTCTGGTCCTACTTACTTTACCCACACACTATCCCCTAGGCCGGAGAGAGAGAGTCCCCGAGAGCATGTGGAAGCCATTCGAAATAGATGGTCAAAGGGGTTGGGAGAGAGTCCCTAGAGCACGTAGAAACCTAACTGATTTTATAGCTAGTGGTTTTATTTCTGTCGCAGCTGGTGGTCATATAACCACATCTTACGGGTATATCAAAATAGGATGGGGGACGGGACTATTAGCATTTTCCTATCCAAAATAGTGCACTGTTTCCCGTTCTTCAACCGAGTCCGAATACAAAGCCATTGCAGATGCCACAACGGAAGTTACTTGGCTTCAATCACTCTTAGGTGAACTTGGTGTGTCACCTTTGAAGGCTCTCACTCTATGGTGTGAAAATCTCGGTGCTACCTATCTCACCTCTAATCTGATTTTTCATACTCGCACCAAACATGTTGAGATTGACTTTCATTTTGTTCGGGACACGCGCAAGGATTTACATGTCAATTTTATCTTTACTCAAGATCAAATTGCGGATATCCTTACCAAAGGCCTAAGCTCCGGATTTCAATTTTTGCGTGACAAGTTGAAGATTCATTGTAAACCACCATCAACTTGAGGGGGATGTTAGATATAGTCTTTTACCCGGTGGCGAGGCCACATGGAGTTTGGGGTGGGGTGCAAATGCCACCCCTGATTTCATTTAAAAAAATTTTATACTCCATAAAAATTTAAAATTTTATATATGCCTACCCTCAATTATTGTTTTACCCTTCATTTTATTTTCCCATTTCCCATTTTTCTTATTTACTTTTATTTGGATTATATATCCATAAGCTCCTATCATAAGCTTTTTATACCACTAGGTACAAGACTCCTTTTAACATAACAAATAGACAAAAAAAAAATTCAAAATCTCAAGCTCCTCATGCTATAAAATTGGAAAGCTCTAAACTTAGGACCTTTTAGATAATTTTTCTTTTTACTTTTCCTTCCTATACTAGTTGCGACTGTTATTATGGATTGAGCATTTTTTGCTATAAAAATTATAAAGAATTAATTATGTAATTGTTGATTCAATTTTAAATTTTTAGGAGTTCGAACCACTGTAAGGTAGTTCGAGTTCCTCGAAGTTATGGAAACCAGATGATGGAGTTCGAATGCCTCAATGAGGAGGACTTTTTAGGGGGACATGTCAAGTTAATTAATCATAACAGTAAATAAATAAACAATAGATTTTTGAATGCAAAAATGGCAATTATTATATAAAAATAATTAATAAAAAAAAATGTTGCCAGTACGGTTCGAGTTAATCTCGACCCCTTTAAAACTAACAATGAGTTCAATAATATAATAAAACCTCGAGGCAGTGGAATGACTTCGAACCCCTTGAGACAAATCTCGAGGATGAAATCAGTGAGAAGAACCGCCTTCCTAGATTTCTCGACGAACCCGAGCTTTCTCTTGTGAAACTTCCTTCGAGCACTTCCTTGAAGTCTATGACCCTCTTGAACCACCTCGAACTTTCGTTCTAGCTTTCCTTTCCTTGAATTCTTGAATCTTCTATCTAGCCAACCTTCGAACCTCGAACTGTGATTGATAATGACCCCACTGCGGAACCTTGATGGTCAGCGGCAGTAGAGCTCCCAAATATACCTTTCTCTGAAGAATGAAAGAAGTTTTATTAAAGCTGTTGTGTATGTTTGAGATGATCTTTTCTGATTATAGGTTCTCTTTTTATAAGAAGTATCTTCAGAATCCTCTTCGAACTAGATTTCTTCATTTGCAAAACCTCTTTCCTCCAACTGCGGAGTCTCCTTCGAATTAAAATTCTCTTAAGGTTTATCTTAAGAATCCTTCATGATTCGAGTCATTTCTCCTTTTGACACTTGGCATTTCTCTTAAGAATTTAAAGAGATATGAATCTAATCTCTTTGTAATTTTGAAATATAACATCTTATCATTTAATATTTAAATTCAGATTTTACATCTTTAACACGTGTCAACCAATTGATGGCTTGTGTTAAAAATGAATTAACCAAATTCGAATTTCATATATTTAACACGTGTCAGCCAATTACTGGCTGGTGTTAAAAGATGGATTAACAGTAATAAAATAAGAAATCAATTGATCATGAATGATGGCTTAATTGTGTTTATTGAGAAATGGGCATTTGATAGCGTTAATAATATTGAAGCTATCATACAATGCTTTTAAAAGATAGACGCCATAAAAAACGATTGTAAATATATTGAACTGAAATGTGGTTTAACAAATATCAATGGAAAGACATGCTATTAGGTGCACTTGATGCAACTTGCATCAAATGATTTGCTTTAGGGCTATTTCCATCGCATATTTTGAAAAACTGACCATTGGATTGGATACCCCTCTCATGAATGTCATGTCTGCCAAAAATCACAGTAATCCAATGGTCGGTTTTTGAAAAATTTCACTGCAAAAAAGTGTGACATTTTTGTTCTTCAAAATGTCACCATTTTTTCATAGTTAATTATTTCAGAAACCGACCGTTGGATCACTGTGACTTTTGGCAAATATGACATTCATGAGAGGAGTATCCACTCCAATGGTCACTTTTTCATAATATATAATGAAAGTGACCCTAAAGCAGGTCACTTGATGTAAGTTGCATCAGGTGTACCGGTAGTAGCATGTTTGTATCTATGGATCATAAATTTTTATAATTTTTTCTATCTCAATCTAACACAATAAAAAATTTGTACAACATCGTTTTTTATTTTTTTTGATTAGGATAAAGTAGTAACAATCAATTAAAATTCACCCCTCCTTATCAGAATTTGTGGCTTCGCCCCTGCTTTTACCTACTGTAAAGTATACGATTCACCTATGATTTACCTACTGTAAAGTATGTACGTCTTTATAAATAGCACACTGTAATACAAGCCTGAGAGAGCCAATAATATACAAAAATCATATTCCTACGTACGTACAA